>CM063618.1:1000000-1283618 GCA_032357785.1 Periparus ater | reverse complement strand
CATTCCTGGGGTTCTTTTCCCTTTCCTGGATTATTTTCCCTTTTTTGGGGTTTCTTCTCCCTTCTCTGAGGTTCTTGTCCCTTTCCCATTCTTTTTTTTCCTCCCTTTCCTGGAATTCTCCCCTCCCTTGGATTTTTCTCCCCCTTTCCTGGGGTTTCTCCTCCTTTTCCCGGATTTCCCTGTCCCTGATCTGGATCAGGACACGTCCCCACTGGGCTTTTTCCCCTAAAACGCCCTTTACAACTCCCTCAAATCCCAACCTGCATCTTGAATTTTTAATCCTCCCCGCAGCCAATGTCACAATTCCTCGGCTTTTGTGCTTTATTTATTATTTATTATTTTAAATTTATTTTATTTTTATTTTATTATTTTATTTTATTATTTTATTTTATTTATTTTATTTTTTATTTTATTTATTTTATTTATTATTTATTTTATTTTATTTGTATTTTATTATTTTTATATTATTTATTTTATTATTATTATTTTATTTTATTATTTTTATTATTATTTTATTATTATTTTTATTTTATTATTTTATTATTTTTATTTTATTTTATTTTATTTTTATTATTTTATTTTATTTGTTATTTTATTTTATCCCGGGGCTGAACATCCCCTGCGCTCTTCCCCCTCTGCTGCTCGGCCTGGACACTCTCCCACCCTCCAAATCCACATTCACATCTTTAATCCTGCTTTCTCCTTACATTTTTGGTGATTTTAACAGCACTTTTTAATCCTCGGGCTGGATTTAACACCTCCCAACAGCTCCTTCCCTCCTGGCACCGAAAAACGGGGATTTTTCCCAGGGAATTTTGCATTTTTTGGTGTCTCACCGATCCTGTGCAGGCTGCAGGTGTCTCTGCACCTCTCCCGGGGTGGGGCTGGCTCCCAGGCACCGCATCACCGCCAGCAAGCTCCGAGCCTCGGATCTTCCCCTTCTGCTTCTTGTCGTACAGGGAAAAACATTCCTTGAACTCTAATTAAAAAGCAGAGCTGGCTCAGGCCTCCAGGGATCCCTGGAACAATTCCAGCCGGGATCTCGCCTTTCCAGGGGGGGATGGGCGCGGGGGGGGGGGAATTGAGGGTAATTAAAACCCCGAGCGGCGCTAATTGGGGCCCTGCAGCCCGAAAAGGGCTCGGGGCGCGGGGATTTGGGATTTGGGATAAAAGAACTTTTCCTGTCCTGCTGGGGTGGGACAGGGACAGAGGGGGATGAGGGAAGGGCTGAGGGATGGAGGGGGAGGGCAGCGGGAGATGCGGGGGGTGGAGATTTTGGGGGTGGGAGAGTTTGGGGTGGAAGATTTTGGGGGTGGAAGATTTTGGAGGTGGATTTTGGGGTGGAGGATTTTGGAGATGTGAGATTTTTGGGGTGGAAGATTTTGGGGTGGGAGAGTTTGGGGTGGAGATTTTGGGGGTGGGAGATTTTGGAGGTGGGAGATGCTGGAAGTGGGACATTTTGGAGTTGGGAGATTTTGGGGGTGGGAGAGTTTGGGGTGGAGGAATTTGGGGTGGAAGATTTTGGGGCGGAGGATTTTGGAGATGTGGGATTTTTGGGGTGGAGGATTTTGGGGGTGGGAGAGTTTGGGGTGGAGATTTTGGGGGTGGGAGACTTTGGGGTGGAAGATTTTGGAGGTGGATTTTGGAAGTGGAGGATTTTGGAGATGTGGGATTTTTGGGGTGGAGGATTATGGGGGTGGGAGATGCTGGGGGTGGAGATTTTGGGGGTGGAAGATTTTGGGGGTGGAGAATTTTGGAGATTGGGACATCCTGGGGTAGAGGATTTTTGGGGTGGGAGATGCTGGAGGTGGAGATTTTGGGGATGGAAGATTTTGGAGATGTGGGATTTTTGGGGTGGAGGATTTTGGGGGTGGGAGATGCTGGGGGTGGAGATTTTGGAGATGTGGAATTTTGGGGTGGGAGATTTTGGAGATGGAAGATCTTGGAGTGGGAGGTTTTGGAGGTGGAAGATTTTGGAATTGGGAGAATCTGGAGTTGGGAGATTCTGGACGTGGGAGATTTTGGAATTGAGAGATTTTGAGGTGGAAGATTCTGGGAGTGGAGGATTTTGGACGATGCTGGAAATGGGAGATTTTAGAGTGGAAGATTTTGGAGTGGAAGATTTTGGAATGGGACATTCTGGAGGAGGAGGAGGACCCCGAGTTCTCCCCACCCCGCTCCCTCTCCCACGCCTCCATCCCGCCTCATTCCCGCTTTTCCAGCAGCAAATCCCGGCTCGCTGCTGGCCCGGATCCCACCCGGAGCTCTCACCGCCCCTTCCCGGCCCGATCCCGATCCCGGGGGGGTCCCCGGAGTGTCCCGGAGTGTCCCGGGGGAGTCCCGGGGGTGTCCGGGGGTGTCCCGGGGGTGTTCGGGAATGTCCCGGGGGTGTCCCGAGAGTGTCCAGGAGTGTCCCGGGGATGTCCCGGGGGTGTCCCGGAGGTCCGGGAATGTCCTGGGAATGTCCCGAGGGTGTCCAGGAGTGTCCCGGGGCTGTCCTGGGGGTGTCCCGAGGGTGTCCAGGAGTATCCCGGGGGTGTCCAGGAGTGTCCCGGGGGTGTCCCGGGGGTCCGGGAATGTCCTGGGGGCTGTTCCGGAGTGTCCTGGGGGTGTCCAGGAGTGTCCCGGGGGTGTCCCGGGGGTATCCGGGGCTGTCCCGGGGGTATCCGTGGACCCCCCTGGCCCGGCCGCCTCCTCCTCCTCCCCTCTCCAACCCGCGCTGATCAGATTTGCAATAATACTCTTATCAATACTCTTATTAATGCTCTTATTAATGCCCTTATTAATACTCTCATTAATAGTCTCATTAATACTCTTATCAATACTCTTATTCCTGCTTCCTTCGGCCATTCCCGGAGCGATCCCAGCGCCGGGATTGGCTCGCGGTGGGAATTTGGATCCCCTGCCCCTCCTCCTTCCTCCTTCCTCCTCCTCCTCCTCCTCCTCCGGGGCCGGACCCCGGGAATTCCTCTCTGCTGTTCCAGGGAATTTGGGGAGATTTTTCCCTGTTTTCCCAGATCCCGGCAGAGCCACAACAAACCCAGAGCGCGACTTGGCGGCGGAAAAATAATATTTTTTTTCTCGAAAGGTCAATTTAACCCCGCTAATTAACCCCGAGCGGAACAAAGCCGAACCTACCGTGAATTTGATCCTGCGACAGAAACTTCGCCTGGAGCAGGGAGGGAGAGAGGAAAAAAGAGAGAAAAAGGGGGGAAAAAACTCAAAAAAAGCTTTAAAATGAGGTTTGGGAGGCGCGCAGAGCCCGAGCGGCCGCACTCACCATGGTTTTGGGGAGGAATTTTGGGATTTGAGGGTCCCGGCAGGAGCGGAGGCCGCTCGGGGTTTGCTCAGGGCTGAAGTCCCCGGGTGAGGCTGTAATAAAATCCCGCTGCTATGGATACGGCTCAGCCCGGCCCCGCCTGCTCCCGGGGAAAAAAAAAAGGGATTTTCCAGAGCTCGGGAGTGGGAAAAATCCAGCTGTGACCTCGTTAGAGCTGGCCCAGCTCGGGATCCGGGCGCGAGTTTTGGAATTCCAAAATAATCTGTTTGTCGTTGGGAAAAAAATCGAGGTTTTTTTTAATTGTTTAATTGTTTAGTTTGAATTTTTTTTAATTTTGTAGAGATTTTTCTGAATATAGATATATTTATTAGTATATTAATATAGAAATAATAAATATATTATTTATATGAACGTAATTAGTGTTATATAGTTAATAGAATATTTAATATTTACTGTATTGTATTCATTATTTTATCTATTCTATTCTATTCTATTCTATTCTATTCTATTCTATTCTATTCTATTCTATTCTATTCTATTCTATTCTATTCTGTCTTATTTTATATTATTTTAATTTGTATGTATTTTATTTATATGTATTTTATTTTATATTAATTTATATGTATTTTGTATTATATTAATTTTTAGGACATTATTTTATATTTATTTTATATTATTTTATATGTATTTTATAGTATTTTATCTTAATTTTATTTTATATAATACTAATTTATATTATATTATTTTATATTTATTTTACATTATTTTATCTTAATTTTATTTTATATAACACCAATTTATATATTATTTTATATTTATTTTATATTTTACCTTAATTTTATTTTATATAATACCAATATATATATTTTATATATATTTTATATTATTTTATCATAATTTTATTTTATATAATACCAATTTATATATATTTTATATTTATTTTATATTTTATTTTAATTTTATTTTATATAATACCTATATATATTTTATATTTATTTTATATTATTTTATCATAATTTTATTTTACATAATACTAATTTACATTATATTATTTTATATGTATTTTATATTTTATCTTAATTTTATTTTATACCATATTAATTACAATCTCATCACACAGCCGCCTCCTCTCGGGGATTTATTGGAAACGCACAAATCGACATTAAAAAAACCCCAAAATCTCCTTTTTTTTCCCTTTCCCGTCCCTCAGGAGGTGCCCTGGTGCAGGTTGTTCATGTGCAGGGTGTAGAAGGCCCAGGGCTCGGGGATGTAAATCACCCCGGGGTATTTCTTCCGCAGGATTTTGTCGTTCCAGAGCCAGCCCACCCAGGCGGCGATGAGGAGCAGGGTGATGATGAAGGAGAGGAAGAGGAAGAGCCCGTTGCTGTCCAGCACCAGCCCCTTGCGCCGCTGGTGCATCACCAGCGCCATCATGGCGAAGAAGGTGAAGATGTAGAGGATGAAGATCTGGCCCTCCGTCACCAGGTACCTGCAAGGGAAATTCCTGACGGAATTCCTGGTCCTGGGAAGGCTGGAGAGCGTTCCCGGCTCCTCCTGGAGAGCATTCCCGGCTTCTCCTGGAGAGCGTTCCCAGCTTCTCCTGGAGAGCATTCCCAGCTCCTCCTGGAGAGCATTCCCGGCTTCTCCTGGAGAGCATTCCCGGCTTCTCCTGGAGAGCGTTCCCGGCTTCTCCTGGAGAGCGTTCCCGGCTTCTCCTGGAGAGCGTTCCCGGCTTCTCCTGGAGAGCATTCCCGGCTTCTCCTGGGAGCAGTGGTGATCAGGGATGTCCTGGGTGGCCCTGGGGATGTCCTGGGTGGTCCTGAATGACCCTGGGATTGTCCTGGGTGGTCCTGGGTGGCCTTGGAGCTGTCCTGGGTTACCTTGGGTGACCCTGGGATTGTCCTGGGTGACCCTGGGGATATCCTGGGTGACCTTAGAGATGTTCTGGGTGCCCTGGGTGGTCCTGGATGGCCTGGAACTGTCCTGGGTGTCCCTGGAATTGTCCTGGGTGACCCTGAGATTGTCCTGGGTGGCCCTGGGCATGTCCTGGGTGACCTTAGAGATGTCCTGGGTGCCCTGGGTGGTCCTGGATGGCCTGGAATTGTCTTGGGTGGCCCTGGGATTGTCCTGGGTGGCCCTGGAGCTGTCCTGAGTCACCCTGGGATTGTCCTGGGTGACCCTGGGGATGTCCTGAGTGACCTTAGAGATGTCCTGGGTGGCCCTGGAATTGTCCTGGGTGCCCCTGGGATTGTCCTGGGTGGCTCAGGGTGCCCCTGGATCTGTCCCAGCTCCCAGGGATTCAGGTGGCTCCAAACTTCCCGGAGGTTCCATTTGATTTCCCAGCCCCGCCGAGCAAAAGCCGCCCCGGGGATCCCTGGGGAAGCGGAGCAGCTCTTCCCGGAGCATTCCCAGGGAATTCCCAGGGAATTCCCGGCTCAGCCCCAGGCAGGGGGGGCACTCACCAGTAGTAGAGGCTGCTGGGCCCCACCAGGAGCAGGGCAGCCAGGGGCATCCGGCCCCGCCGCGCCGCCGGCGTGAAGCAGCCGGTGAAATAAATGAACAGGATCAGGAAAAACGGGATGTACCTGCGGAAAACAGCAATTCCCAAAGCTGGGAAAGGCTGGGAGCTGCCCCAAAGCCCCCGAGCTGGTCCTGCCCTCAACCCAGGGCTTCAGCAGAATTCCCTGCTCCAGGATTCCTGCTGCATCCACAGGGAACGGGGGCTGGTGGGGGCAGGAGAATTCCCAACCTCAGGCAGGAGAATTCCCAACCTCAGGCAGGAGAATTCCCAACCTCAGGCAGGGGAATTCCCAACCTTGGGCAGAATTCCCAACCTCAGGCAGGAGAATTCCCAACCTCAGGCAGGGGAATTCCCAACCTTGGGCAGAATTCCCAACCTCAGGCAGGAGAATTCCCAACTTTGGGCAATTCCCAGTCTTGGGCAGGGGAATTCCAAACCTTGGGGAATTCCCAACCTTGGGCAGGGGAATTCCCAACCTCCTGTAGGAGAATTCCCGACCTCAGGGAGGAGAATTCCCACTCCAGAACCTTCTGGAAGGCCGAGCTGTCCCTCCAAGAGCTGCCACATCCCCAAGTCACCCCAGAGCAGAGGAGATCCTCGGATCCACCCTGACCTGGATCCCAATCCAAGCCCGGGCAGCAGAACCCGATCCCGGGGCAGCTCTGGCTCCGGGGCTCTCCTGCCCTTCCCTCGAACATCCCGGGAATACCCCGGGAATATCCTGGGAATATCCCGGGAATCACTCACCACATGGAGTGCCCCAGGTACTCGTCGTAGTAGTAGAGCAGCTCGAAGGAGTCGATCTGTGCCAGCGGCGGGACGGAAACAAACCCAGGTTACCATCGGTCCTAAATCCTGGTTTGGGATATCCCTGAGCCCAGTCCATCCCATACCAGTGTCTGTGGCTGCAGGTTCCTTTCCCATTTCCTGTTCCCCATTTCCCATTCCCTATTCCCAATCCCAGTTTTCCCACATTTCCCATCCTGTACCAGCGTCTGCGGGCGCAGGTTGCAGATGATGGGGTTCTCGCGCACGGACAGGTGGTGCTGGTACCAGATTTACTCTTCCCATTCCCAATCCTGGATTTCCCATTCCCAATCCCGTATTTCCCATTCCCAATCCCGTATTTCCCATCCCGTACCAGCGTCTGTGGCCACATGTTGCGGATGACGGGGTTCTCGCGCACGGACAGGTGGTGCTGGTACCAGATTTACCCATCCCATACCAGTGTCTGTAGGTTCCTGTCCCATTTCCCGTTCCCAATCCCAGATTTCCCATTCCCAATCCCGGATTTCCCATTCCCAATCCCATATTTCCCATCCCGTACCAGCGTCTGCGGGCGCAGGTTGCGGATGACGGGGTTCTCGCGCACGGACAGGTGGTGCTGGTACCAGATTTACCCATTCCCCATTTCCCATTCCCCATTTCCCAGATTCCCCATTCCCAATCCCAGATTTACCCATTCCCAATCCCATATTTCCCATTCCCAATCCCGGATTTCCCAGATTTCCCGTACCAGCGTCTGTGGGCGCAGGTTGCGGATGACGGGGTTCTCGCGCATGGACAGGTGGTGCTGGTACCAGATTTACCCATCCCATATTTCCCATTCCCCATTTCCCATTCCCCATTTCCCAGTTTTCCCAGTTTTCCCAGATTTCCCAGTTTTCCCAGATTTCCCGTACCAGCGTCTGCGGGCGCAGGTTGCGGATGACGGGGTTCTCGCGCACGGACAGGTGGTGCTGGTACCCGCTGAAGATCAGCCGGTGGTTGACAGAGTCCCCCACCAGGTGGATGCTGGCGCCCATCACGAAGGTGATGATGCTGACGTGGACCATGGAGCGAGGCAGAGTCCGGGGGGAGCGCTCGATCAGCTGGGGACGGGAGGGGAGGGGAGAGGAGGGGAGGAGGAGGAGGAGGAGGAGGAGGAGGAAGGGAGGAGAAAGAGGGGAAGGAGGATGAGGAGGAGAAAGAGGAAGAGGGGGAGGACAGGAGGAGGAGGACAAAGAGAAGAAGAGGTGGGGGACGAGTAAGAGGAGGAGGAGGAGGAGGAATAGGAAGATGAAGGGGGGAAGGAGGAGGAAGAGGAGGAGGGGGAGGAAGAGGAGGGGGAGGAAGAGGAGGGGGAGGAAGAGCAGGATCAGCAGCCGTGTCCCCAAAGCCGCTTTTTCCGAGCAGAGCAAATCTCCTTACGGAGCTTTAATTTGGGCTTTGCTCGTGTTCATTTTTAACCCCACTGGGGTTTATTTTTTACTCCATTTCTGCCTCATCTCGACCTCATTTGTGCTTCATTCTGAATCCTTTTATTTTATAATTCGTGCTTCATTTTTATTTCTTTTATTTTATTATTTGTGCTTCATTTTGAATTCTTTTATTTTACCATTTGTGCTTCATTTTGAATTCTTTTATCTTATTATTTGTGCTTCATTTTCACTTTATTTGTTTTATTTTTGGTGCTTCATTTTTACTTTATTTATTTCATAATTTGTGCTTTTTTTTTTTACTTTATTTGTTTTATTTTGGTGCTTAATTTTGACCTTATTTGGGTTTAATTTTGACCTTATCAGGGTTTATTTTTTATTTTATTTATACTTAATTTTGACCTTATTTGGGTTTAATTTTTATTCTATTTGTGCTTAATTTGCCCTTAATTTGACCTCATTTGTGCTTAGTTTTGACTTTATTTGGGTTTAATTCCGACCTTATTTGGGTTTAATTTTGATTTTATTTATACTTAATTCTGACCTTGTTTGGGTTTAATTCTGACCTTGTTTGGGTTTAATTTTGACCTTATTGGGGTTTAATTCCGACCTTACTCAGGTTTAATTTTGATTGTCCTAAAAATATCATTTGGGAAAAGGGCTCTGATTCCCCCTGGAGCCAGAATTCCAGAGGGAATGCTTTTGGGATTTGCTGGGAATTCAGTTGGGATTTGGGAATAACCAACACCCTAAAACCCTTTAAATTAAAATTAAAAAAAAAAAAATTAAAATATTTTTAATTATTTTATTTAAAAATTTAAATTATTTTAAATTAAAATTTAAATAATTAAATTAAAAAAGAAACCAAAAAACTGGGAATGGGAAAAACCCTGGAGATTCCCAGATTTCCCAGGAGCTCTGATTCCTCCTGGAGCCAGAATTCCAGAGGGAAACAGGAAATTGAGGTGGCATCAGAAATCCTCTTAATTCCTCCTCACTGACAGGGATTTGGGAATAACCAACACCCAAAAAAACTCGGAAATTTAAAAAAAAAACGGGAATGGGAAAAGCCCTGAAGATTCCTGGGAGCTCTGACTCCTCCTGGAGCCAGAATTCCCAAAGGAAGTGAGAAATTGAGGTGATCCTTAAAAGGTGGCATCACAAATCCTCTTAATTCCTCCTCACTGACAGGGATTTGGGAATAACCAACACCCAAAAAAACTCGGAAATTTTAAAAAAACGGGAATGGGAAAAGCCCTGAAGATTCCCAGATTTCCTGGGAGTTCTGATTCCTCCTGGAGCCAGAATTCCAGAGGGAAACAGGAAATTGAGGTGGCATCACAAATCCCCTTAACTCCTCCTGGCTGGGATTTGGGAATAACCAACACCCAAAAAAACTCGGAAATTTAAAAAAAAACCTGGGAAAAGCCCTGGAGATTCCCGGATTTACCTTCAGCAGCAGGAAGGGGGTGATAACGTTGTAAGCCATGTGGAAATAATCCCCAGCGCTGGGTTTGTTCAGAGGAAACCACTCCAGAGGGAAGACGATCTGAGGAGAGAGGGAAAATGTTTGGGATCGCTTGGGAATGCTCAGCTGGGCTTGACGGTGTCGGGAGGGATGGAGCTGGGCAGATTTCTTGGGGAAAAATTCCCAAAAATCGCCCTTTGGAAGTTTTTCCTCCCGGCCCTGCCCCGGTCAAGGAAGGGATTTTTGGGATCCTGCAGCTTCCTGAACCTCCTGCCAACTTCCAGCTCAAAAATCCCATGGGAACGGAACGTTCCTGTATCCCAGAGCTTCTGGAAACCCCGAGCTTTGGGATACAGGAACAGGGAAAAGCGGGAGGAACCTCCTGGAGTGAAAACAAAGGTGAGGGAGGGAATTCGGGGAAGGGATTTCCTGGGAAAGATCCTCTCGGTCCGTGGTGCTGGGGTCAAGGAAGGCATTTTTGGGATCCTGCAGCTCCTGCCTACTTCCAGCTCAAAAATCCCATGGGAACGTTATGGACGCTCCTGGAAACCCCAAGCTTTGGGATACAGGAACGGGGAAAAGCAGGAGGAACCTTCTGGAGTGAAAAGAAAGGTGAGGGAGGAAATTTAGGGAAGGGATTTCCCGGGAAAGCTCGGTGCCGGCTCCTCGGGGAGCCCAAAGCCCGGCTCACCATGGCGATGGGGCGCCCGAAATCCAGCACCCAGTTCTGCAGGGTGAAGTAGAACCACAGGTCCAGGTGGAACGGGGACGCCTTGGAGGTGTCCTCGGCCTTGGTCCCGCCGTGCCTGGAGGGGACAGAGGGACACGGAGCCTGGAGCGGCTCCGGCTCGAGGCAGAGATGGGATTCCCCGGCTCGGGAATCCGGGATAGCCGAGGGGAAGAGCAGGAAGGACGGGAGGCTCTTCCCGGCCTCCCCAGAGAGGTGAAAATCGCTGAATTGAGCGCGGCTGTTTTTAACTTTGGCACCGAGAGGCAGAATCCCAACTGCCAGGAGCTGAGGAACCGCTGGAACTCCAGCCCCGGGATGCTCCGGGTGCGGCACCACCCTAACTCAGCCCTGCTCCCGACACCCGCTGGAATTCCAGCCCCGGGATGCTCCGGATGCTCCAGATCCCGCACCACCCTCAGCCCTGCTCCCAACACCGAGGATCCAACCCCAGAGAGCCTTTCCAGGGAATTCCCCTCCAGCACCTCTGGAGCTTCACCTCCCTGCGGGATAAGCGGATCCATCCCTGTCCCGGTGCCGGGAACGGGATCGGCTGGATCAGCCTCAAGATTCCCGGCCCATGGAAGTGTCCCCGGACCGAGAGGATCTCTCAGGCCCCTTCCACCCCAAAGCACTCGGGGATGATTCGGGGAGCGCCGAGAGCTGGAGGGTGAGGATGGGATATCCTGGATGAGCTGGGAATGCTGCGGCTCCCTGGGAGAGTCTGGCAAAGCCTGGATGGGCTGGGATAACCCAGGGAAGGCCGGGATGGGCTGGGATAACCCAGGGAAGGCCGGGATGGGCTGGGATAACCCAGGGAAGGCCGGGATGGGCTGGGATAACCCAGGGAAGGCCGGGATGCCCGGGACAAAGGCGAGAGGGGGAACCTTGGGAGACCCCGACTCTGGGCATGTCCTGGACCCAAACCTGGGGATGTCCCGGTCCCCAAACCTGGGGATGTCCCGGTCCCCAAACCTGGGGATGTCCCGGACCCCAAACCTGGGGATGTCCCGGTCCCTGATCCTGGGGTGTGTCCTGAACGTCCCTGAACGTGGGGATGTGCCGGTCCCCAACCCTGAGGATGCCCCGGTCCCTGAACGTGGGGGTGCCCTGGTCCCCGACTCTCAGGATGTCCCTGTCCCCAACTCTGGGGGTGTCCCTGTCCCCGGTCCCGGTGCCGTCCCTGTCCCCGGTGCCGGTGCCGTCCCGGTCCCCGGTGCCGGTGCCGTCCCTGTTCCCGGTGCCGGTGCTGTCCCTGTCCCCGGTGCCGGTGCTGTCCCGGTGCCGGTGCTGTCCCGGTCCCCGGTGCCGGTGCTGTCCCGGTCCCCGCCGGTACAGCCGGGGGTGGTACCCGGGAAGGGGCCGCGCTGTCCGGGGAGGGGCGCGGAGGCGGCTGAACCGGAGCGATTGGATGGAGAGAGGATCCCCATGGAACGAGGGTTGGATTTCCCCTTCCCCACCCTCCCCGAGCCCCCGGCCGCGCTCACCTGCCCGGGTAGAGCGGCCCTGCGGGCGGCGGCGAGCCCGGAGCCGCGGCCGGGAACGGCCGGCGCCGCACCGAGCCCTGCATCGGCCCGGCCCGGGGCTCCCGGAGCCGCTCCCGGAGCCTGTCCCGCTGCCGGGGCCGATCCCCGCTGCCGGCCCGGCCCGGGGAGCAGCGGCGGCTGCGCGGGGGCCGCCCCGGGACCGCCCCGGCGGGGCGGGGGCAGCGCCGGTCCCGCCGCCCGCAGCGCCCCGAGCGCATCCCGGCCGGGAACGGCACCGGGACAACGGCAGGACAGCGCATCCCGGCCGGGAACGGCACCGAGAGAGCCCCGGGACCGCCCTGAGCTCATCCCGGCCGGGAACGGCATCGGGAGAACGGCCCCGGGACCGCCCCGAGCGCATCCCGGCCGGGAACGGCACCGGGAGAGCGGCGGGACCGCCCTGAGCTCATCCCGGCCGGGAACGGCACCGGGAGAACGGCAGGACAGCGCATCCCGGCCGCTCCCGGCACCGGGAGAGCGGCGGGACCGCCCCGAATCCCCCCGAATCCCGGAGCATCCCCGGCTGGGATGGCAGCCGGGAGCACCGCGGGTGTTCCATCAATCCACGGCGCAGAGCCCGAGGTTTGTTGGGAGTGAGGAGCTCTCCGTGGATGTGCAGCCGCCGCTTCTCCCGAGTTCCCGTTTCCCGCGGGATGCGGCGCCCGCTGATCCCGGTTTTTGGATGAATCCATCGGGATGGGATCGCGCCCGGCCAGGGGCAGCGGGAGGGACTCGCAGCCCCCGGGGGTGAATCTGCTCCCGCTGGGGTTTGGTGGCTGAATCAGGAGGTGCATGCCCGGTGTCCCCTGGTGTCCCTCGGTGTCCCCTGGTATCCCCTGGTGTGTCCTCTGGTATCCCCCGGTCTCCCCTTACTGCTGGTGGCACCCACAGCAGGGGGGAGGTGACAGCTGGGGGCAGGTGACAGATGTGTGACAGATGAGTGACGGATGTGTGATGGATGTGTGACAGATGTGTGACAGATGAGTGACAGATGTGTGACAGATGTGTAACACGTGTGAGATGTGTGACACATGTGTGACACGTGTGTGACAGGGCCGGTGACAGTCCCCAGACACTGCCGGTGCTGGGGCAGGGTTGAGGGGATGGAGCTGCTGGTTCTGGTTTAAAAGACCCAAAGTGAGCCGAGCCCAGCCCAGCTGAATCTGGCTGAGCTCAGCCCAGTTTGACCCAGCCCAGTTAAACCCAGACCAGCTAAACCCAGCCCAGCCAGCTCGGCCCAATGCAATGGAGCCAATTCCAGCCCAACCCAATCCAGTCCAACCAGTCCCACCCAACCCAACCCAACCCAACCCAGTCCCACCCAACCCAACCAATCCAGTCCAGTCCAGTCCCACCAAACCCAGCCAATCCAACCCCACCCAATCCAGTCCAACCCAGTCCAACCAACCCCACCCAATCCAACCCAAACCTATCCAGTCCAACCCAGTCCAAACCAACCCAACCCATCCAATCCAGTCCAACCCAGTCCAGTCCAACCCAGTCCAATCCAATCCATTCCAACCAAACCAACCCTACCCAACCCAACCAATCCAGTCCAATCCAGTCCAACCCAGTCCAACCAACCCCACCCAATCCAACCCAAACCTATCCAGTCCAACCCAGTCCAAACCAACCCAGTCCAAACCAACCCAACCTAATCCATTCCAACCAAACCAACCCCACCCAATCCAACCAATCCAACCCAATCCAGTCCAACTCAACCCCACCCAGTCCAACTCAACCCCACCCAGTCCAACCAACCCAAGCCAACCCAATCCATTCCAACTAACCCAGTCCAAACCAAACCAACCCAACCCATTCCAACCAAACCAACCCCACCCAACCCAACCCAGCCCAACTCAACCCAACCCAACCCAATCCATTCCAACCAATCTAACCCATCCCAATCCTGTCCAAATCAGCCCAACTCAACCCAACCCAATCCATTCCAACTCAACCCAGTCCATTCCAACCAACCCAGTCCATTCCAACTCAACCCAATCCATTCCAAACAACCCAACCCAATCCAACAGCAAACTGGTGGAGCAATCTGGGAGGACGGGACTTCATAACCCAAAGCTGTAATTGGACAATTAACTCCAATGTGGAAATGGACCAAAACTTGTCCATTTAAAATAAAACATTAAAAAAAAAATTAAATTATTTAACATTAAAGTGTGAAAAGTCATCTCGGGGTGGAGCCACAGCCAGGCTCTTGTACTGCCCAAGGTGCATCCGTTGAAGGCCTTTAATAAACACAACTTTATTCCTTATTTATTAACTCTGTTCCAGGCAGCCTCTCAAGGCATCACTGCCTTGCCCTCCACGCTTCCAGAAAAGATCTGCTCGGGATCAGCTGAGCTCGGCCTCCACACTCTGAGGGGCTTTTCCAGAAAAGATCCATTGAGGATCCTGGAATATCCGAGCTCAGCCTCCACACTCTGAGGGGCTTTCCCAGAAAAGATCCCTTCAGGATCCTGGAATATCCAAGCTCGGCCTCCCCACTCTGAGGGGCTTTTCCAGCAGAGATCTGTTCAGGGTCAGCTGAGCTTGGAATCCCCGCTCTGGAGCGCTTTTCCAGAAAAGACCCATTAAGGATCCTGGAATGGCTGAGCTTGGAATCCCCGCTCTGGAGCGCTTTTCCAGAAAAGATCCACTGAAGTTTGGCTGAGCTTGGCCTCCCCGCTCGGAGGCGCTTTTAGAGCAAAGATCCCTTCAGGACCCCGGAACAGCCGAGCTCGGCCTCCGGCTCTGGAGCGCTTTTCCAGCCGAGATCCGTTCGGGATCAGCCGAGCTCGGTCTCCAGCTCTGGAGCGCTTTTCCAGCCGAGATCCGATCGGGATCAGCCGAGCTCGGTCTCCAGCTCTGCAGCGCTTTTCCAGCCGAGATCCGATCGGGATCAGCCGAGCTCGGTCTCCAGCTCTGGAGCGCTTTTCCAGCCGAGATCCGATCGGGATCAGCCGAGCTCGGCCTCCCCGCTCGGAGGCGCTTTTAGAGCAAAGACGCGTTGGTGACCGCGGCATGGCGGAGCTCGGTCCCGCCGCTCCGCAGCGCTTTCCCCGCCCGCCGCCCGTGCTCCCGGAACGGGCTGGCTCGGCCGCTGTTGCCGGGCGGCCCCGCTGGGCGGGCGGCCCCGCTGGGCGGGCGGGCGGGCGCGGCGGTTCCGGGGCGGAGCGCGGCGGTGCCGGCCGGGCCCGCGCTCCGGGCGGGGGGGCCGCGCCTTGGCTGCGGGGCCGCGGCTGCGCTGCCGCCGGGGCCGGGGCCGGGGCCGGGGCCGGGGCTGGGGCCGGGGCCGGCGCGGCGCGGGGGGCTGCGAGCCCCGGGGCGGCCGCATGTGCGCCCCGCGGGGCTCCGCGGCAGGACGGAGCGGGCCGGGGCAGAGCCGGGCCGGCCCGAGCGGGGCCGTTGCGGGCGGCGGGGCCGCGCGGAGGCGGAGGCGGCCATGGAGGGGCTGGCGGGGTACGTGTACAAGGCGGCCAGCGAGGGCCGCGTGCTCACCTTGGCCGCGCTGCTGCTGAACCGCTCCGAGAGCGACATCAAATACCTGCTGGGCTACGTGAGCCAGCACGGAGGGCAGCGCTCCACGCCGCTCATCATCGCCGCCCGCAACGGGCACGCCAAGGTGGTGCGGCTGCTGCTGGAGCATTACCGCGTCCACACGCAGCAAACCGGCACCGTCCGCTTCGACGGGTACGTGCGGCCCGGGCTGAGGGACAGCGCGGCCGGGAGGGCCTGCTGGGGCCCGGCAGCTCGCACCGTGCTGGGCCTTGCTGGGGCTGGCTCCGGAGCTGAGTGTTCCCGGAGCTGGTGGTGATGGTGGGGTTCTTGTAGCTCTGGGTTCTGTGGTTTGGTGGTGTTTGTGGGTTCTTGTCGATTGAGGCTGTTCTTGGTGGGACTTGTGGGCCTGTCCAGCTCGGGATGATGGCACTTGATGGCCTTGTGTGTCCTTCCACCTCAGGCTGTTTTGTGACCTGGTGGTCCCAGCTCAGGTTATCCCATGACCTGCTGGCCCTTGTGGTCCCACCTCAGGCTATTCCGTGACCTGGTGGTCCCACCTCAGGCTGTTCCATGATCTGGTGGTCCTTGTGGTCCCACCTCAGGCTGTTCCATGATCTGGTGGTCCCAGCTCAGGTTATCCCATGACCTGCTGGCCCTTGTGGTCCCAGCTCAGGTTATCCCATGACCTGCTGGCCCTTGTGGTCCCACCTCAGGTTATCCCATGATCTGCTGGCCCTTGTGGTCCCACCTCAGGTTATCCCATGACCTGCTGGCCCTTGCAGGGTCCTTGTAGCTCAGGGTTTTGTGACCTGATGGTGTTTGTGGCTCTCTTCAGCTCAGGCTGTTCCGTGTCCTGGTGGACCTTGTGGATAACTTCAGGATTCTGTGACTGGTGGTCCTTGCGGGCCCTGCTCTGATTATTCTGTGTCTTGGTGGTTCTCAGCGCAGTTTTCTGTCACTCGATGTCCTTGTGGTCCCACCTCAGGCTCTTCCATGATCTGGTGGCCCTGGTAGGCCCTGTCCAGCTCAGCGTTCTGGGATTTGATGGCCCTCATGGATCCCTTCCAAGGCTGTCCTGCCATCTGTGATCGCTTCCCTGCCCTCTGCAGAGCTTCCAGGATTTGTTTGAAAACATTTCCAGGATTTTTTTGGGAAGTCGGATCTGCTCTCCCGTTTTCCCAGGCCCAGAGGGGAGCCTGCCAGGCTTGGGCATGAATTCACGACATCCCCACCTAAACACCGCGTGGGTTTTGGATCCCACCTGATGCTTTCCGAGCCATAAATTTTCCATTTAGGAATTCCCCATGTGGACAGGACAATATTCAGAGCCCAGGGAGCTTCTGCTGGGCCAGAGTGCCCTTTCTGGGATGTTTTTGACTCAGGTGACTCAGTTTTCACAAACCACTTCCCTGTGCGGTTGGATTTTAATTCCTTCCTTTTCCCTTCCCGCTCTTTGGGTTTTTGGGTTTTTTCCCCACCGTTTGAAAGCGGGTTGAGAATTCCTGGGGTGAGAATTCCTGGAGGAAGGGGCCCCCTGAGCGGCAGCTGGATTTGTGCCTGGCTGGGGTGGGGATGTGTTTTCCAGAGGCTGTGCCTGGCACGGATGGAAGGAGGAGCTGTCGGAGGCAGAGAGAGGAGCAGAGCCCACGTGATTCCCGAGGATTGTCGGATAAGGTGGCTCAGCAGCTCCTCTCCTCTGGGCTTTCCACTCGGAACCCCAAAACACCAAAAAAAATCCCCTCGAGTTGGTAAAAAATCCCCCCTCCCGCCTCTCCTCCTGCTTCCAGACAGAAATATTTCCATGGGATTGCATCCAAAATCAGGAACTTCCCACTGGGAATTCTCTCCGGGATCTTAAAGAGCCTCTGGAGGTGTTGGATTTACAAACAGTCGCCGTGGAGCTGCGAGGGCTTCACCAAATGATTAAAAATTGAAAATGAAAGTGAAATTCTGATCTTAAGGAGATTTTAGCTTTGGGGAACGTGGCTGTTTGGAAATATTTCTCCCTCCTGTGTGTTTGGGATGGGCCTTGGGGGATGTGTGTGAATCCTGCCCGTTTGTTTCTTCATTTAAATCCTTCAAAAACCCGGGAGCGGCAAAGACAAATCCTTTATTTTACCCGCGGAGTTAAGGGGATGAAAACAGCTTAAAAAAAGGGATTTGTCCCCTCATTTCCCCGTTATCTGCAGGGCCACGCGGATCTGTGGAACAGCCCAGCTCACAACTTCTGCTTTTTCAGCTTTTTATTTTCTTCCCGAGGTTCTTTCTGTTGTCACCAGGGCGCGGGACCTCGATCCGCAGCTCGGGGAGAGGGGAAAGGGGAAGTGATGAGAAATTCTGCAGCCAGGGCTGTTGCTGGTGATTAAATTTGGGAATTTTTTTGTGTCAAAATGTCCATTTGAAGGTTTTTCTTGGTCTGGAATGTGTCACTCAGTGGCACCAAAGGGATCATTTTAGAGCTCTTCTTCCCAGGCCTCTCTAAACCGAGGCCGGAGTTTTGTAAGTGGGATCTTGGAGGTGGCCAAACCCCTTTGGTCCCTTCGGAGCTCCGACTTCCAACGCTCCGTGCGCTCCCTCGGCCTCGTCCCGGTGAATTCCTGGAAATCCCGGGCTGGCTGTGAAATCCCCGTCGGTGGCTGGGTGCGGGATGATTTCGGAAGAGCGCCAACCTAATTCCCTGTCCCCGTCTTCCCCTCCTCAGCTTCGTCATCGACGGGGCCACCGCGCTGTGGTGCGCGGCCGGGGCCGGCCACTTCGAGGTGGTCAAGCTGCTGGTGAGCCACGGCGCCAACGTCAACCACACCACGGTGACCAACTCGACGCCGCTGCGGGCGGCCTGCTTCGATGGCCGGCTGGACATCGTCAAGTACCTGGTGGAGAACAACGCCAACATCAGCATCGCCAACAAGTACGACAACACCTGCCTGATGATCGCGGCCTACAAGGGCCACACGGACGTGGTGCGCTACCTGCTGGAGCAGCACGCCGACCCCAACGCCAAGGCCCACTGCGGGGCCACCGCGCTGCACTTCGCCGCCGAGGCCGGCCACCTGGAGATCGTCAGGGAGCTGGTCAAGTGGAAGGCGGCCATGATGGTCAACGGGCACGGCATGACGCCGCTCAAAGTGGCCGCCGAGAGCTGCAAGGCCGACGTGGTGGAGCTGCTGCTGGCTCACGCCGACTGCGACAGGAGGAGCAGGATCGAAGCTCTGGAGCTGCTGGGGGCCTCGTTTGCCAACGACAGGGAGAACTACGACATTTTGAAGACTTACCACTATTTATATTTGGCCATGCTGGAGAGGTACCGCGACAGCGAGAACGTCATCGAGAAGGAGGTGCTGCCCCAGATCGAGGCGTACGGAAACAGGTCGGAATGCAGGACCCCTCAGGAATTAGAGTCCATTAGGCAGGACAGAGACGCCCTTCACATGGAAGGCCTGATAGTGCGGGAGAGGATCCTGGGCTCGGACAATATCGACGTCTCCCACCCCATCATTTACCGGGGCGCGGTCTACGCCGACAACATGGAGTTCGAGCAGTGCATCAAGCTGTGGCTCCACGCGCTGCACCTGCGGCAGAAGGGCAACAGGAACACCCACAAGGACCTGCTGAGGTTCGCTCAGGTCTTCTCGCAGATGATCCACCTGAACGAGCCCGTGAAGGCCAAGGACATCGAGAGCGTCCTGCGCTGCAGCGTGCTGGAGATCGAGCAGGGCATGGCGCGCATCAAAACCACGCCGGACGCCGACATCCACACGGCCACGGACAACTACGAGTGCAACATCTTCACCTTCCTCTACCTGGTGTGCATCTCCACCAAGACGCAGTGCAGCGAGGAGGAGCAGTCCCGCATCAACAAGCAGATCTACAACCTGATCCACCTGGACCCGCGCACGCGCGACGGCTCCAGCCTGCTGCACCACGCCGTCAACTCGGGCACGCCCGTCGACGACTTCCACACCAACGACGTCTGCAGCTTCCCCAACGCCCTGGTCACCAAGCTCCTGCTGGACTGCGGCGCCGACGTCAACGCCGTGGACAACGAGGGGAACAGCCCGCTGCACATCATCGTGCAGTACCACCGGCCCATCAGCGACTTCTTGACGTTGCACTCCATCATCATCAGCCTGGTGGAGGCCGGCGCCCACACGGACATGACCAACAAGCAGAAGAAAACCCCTCTGGATAAAAGCACCACCGGGGTGTCGGAAATCCTCCTTAAAACTCAAATGAAGCTGAGTCTCAAGTGCCTGGCTGCCCGCGCCGTGCGGATCTACAACATCAGCTACCAAAACCAGATCCCCAGAACTCTGGAGGAGTTTGTCCAGTTCCACTAGGCCGCCTCCGACCTTTCGTGGTGGTGCTATCCCGGGACGACAGCAGACAGCAGAACACAGCCGTGTCCATGAAATCCTTTTCCTCCATCCCTTTGGTTTTGGGTTCCTCTGGATTCCGTCTGCGGCCTCGGTTCTCGGGTGGAGGTGGTGGAGGGGCGGGGGCAGGAAAAGCCACGTCGTTGTCCTCTGGCTGAACCCGATGGTTGAGATTTTGATCCCTTTCTTTTTTATTTTATTTTAATTAAAAGGAATCCCTTCGTTAGCTCTTTTGTTTTCTAAACAACACGAGAAGAATCCCCCAGGTGAATCCCGCCGGACGTTTTGGCGCCCGGCGCGATTCCCGAGATGGGATTTCCGACTCCTGGCCGTGAGGCGGGAGAAGAAAAACCGGGAATTCTGCGGCGGTCGGGTTAAAAGCGGAGCGAGCGATGCGTCGCTCCCGTACCTCGCCGCGCTTTCACGCCTTTCAGTTTTAAAAATCCCCGTTTCCACCCAAAATTCCCTTTTGAGCAGCGATTCTCGACAGCTGCAGACGCGAGGGATGCTCTGTTAGGAAATCCAGGTGGAAATTCAGCTCCCAGGGGTTGGATTCCGTTAGCGAGCTCTCGATTCCCGCTGCTCCAGTAAGTTTTGAATCACCTACGGACAAAAAAAAAAATAAATAAACCCCAAAAACCAAAAAAAAAAAAAAAAAATAAACAAAACAAACTTGGGTGCCGACCGCAAAAAACCGGAATCATCGTTTCTTTTCCCAAACATCATGCATGGATCCCTAGGAACTGGGTAGGGAATTTGTGTTTGTGTGTGTCCCGACATTTCAAAACCGCTTTTAACTCGGGTTTTCCTCCGTCGTTTCGACGCTCAACACGCACCTTTTTTGTTGTTTTTGTCGTTTTTTCGTTTGTTTGGCTCAAAGTCTGTCCGGCTGCACTCGTGGATTCCGAATCTTCCCAACGGAGCCGTCTGCCGCCAAAGAGAGTCTTCCTTGAACCCGGATTTTCCGAGAAGCGTTGGAATCTGTGCCTCCCCCAAACGGGACTCGAGGATTTTTTTTTCATGGCTTTTTACTCCTTTCGGTAGAGGGAGGGGGGAAGAAATTAAAAAAATAACGAATCTCTTGTTAAAAAACTTGATTTTTACGACGAAATCAGTAATTCTCCTCTTCATCCAGCTCTTGATGAGCGAGCGATTGTACGGGAGCGTCGTGGCCGGAGAACTTTGGGAGGAGCGGCGGATGCTCCGACGGGGAAATGTTGGGACGAGGCTGGCGGAGCCTCCGTTCCTTTGGAACCGTCAGGATGAACGAATGTTCCGTGGGGCTTTTTTTTTTGGGTTTTTTTTTTTGGTTTTTGTTTGGTTTTGTTTTTACAAAAAAAAAAAAAAACCAAGGATCCGGGTGGAATTTTGAGGCGAGGTTTGGGGGCACGCGTTTCTATTTGTACGACAAAGAAATAAACATTGAATGTGGAATTAGTTTGGGAGTCCCGGGTTTTTGTTTTTGTCGCGGGGTTTGCGTCGCTCGGAGGGAAAAGTTTTGGGGTCTGGGTTGGGTTTTCTGGGATCCCTGGAATCCCTGGGGATGTCCAAGGAAAGGTTGGAGCAGCTGGGGATGGTGGAAGGTGGCGTTTTGCTGAGGAGCCCAAAGGAGCAAGGAAATTCCTGGCAGTTTAAATATGTATTTTATATTTATTTATTAATATTTTATATTTATTTATTTTTATATTTATCTATATTTTCTATTTATATAAAATATATATTTTATGTTTATATATATTTTCTATTTCTATATAATTTACATTTTCAATTTCTATGTATTTTCTATTTCTATATATTTTCTATTTACATAAAATATATATTTTATATTTATATATATTTTCTATTTCTATATAATTTATATTTTATATTTATATATATTTTCTATTTCTATATATTTTCTATTTATATAAAATATATATTTTATATTTATAAAATAGATCTATCATATATATGTTTTATTTTTATATGTATCTATATATATCTATCTATCTATCTATCTATATATAGATATATATTTATAAATAGATAGATGTCTATATATGGATATATAGATATATATATAGATATATAGATAATAAATTTATATATATAAAAATATAGATAACAAATTTATATCATGTATATATATGTAATAAATAGATAAATATATATGTAATATATATTTTATACATACATAGATATGGCTAATATATAGAATATACACGTTTATATTTATTACACATATATGTATATACATATAAAATATAAATTATAGATATATTTTATAATACACATCAGATATGTTATATATTATATAGTATATAGTGTATATAGTATATATATTATATATTGTATACACTATATACTCTATATGCGATATAATATATATGCACATAACATAATAATATATAAATATATTAAAATATATATGTGCATATATAAAATACAAACAAAAAATATAAATATATATTCATATATATGAATATATATTAATATATTTATGTATTACATATTAGGTAAAATATTTCTATATATTCTATATTTACATAAATGAAATTATATATCATTAAAATATATATATATAAATATATATTTATAGGTATAAAAATATATAAATTTATATAAAAATATATAAAATTATAATTCTATAATACATATAATATAATATATAATATATATTATATATATTATATATATAATATATATATTATATATGTATTATATGATATATATTATATATATTATATTATATATTATATATATTATAATTATATAGTATATATATTATAATATATATATAATATATAATATATATATTATATATATGTAATATAATTATATTATATATTATATATATAATATATAATATATATAATATATATTATATATATAATATATATTATATATATAATATATTATATATATTATATATATTATATATAATTTAAAAATATATTTATATTTATATTTATATTTATATTTATATTTATTTAAGAAATCCTGACGGATGCTGCCCGTTCCCGGCTGGTCTCCGCCTGTTTCCCTCCGTGTGCCGGGATCCAAATCCCGGGAATGTGGGAGGGAATGAGGGCTCATCCTTGGCTGGGAATCCCGGGATTTGGGCTCTCTGGGGAATCCTTGCTCCCCAGCCGGACCCCGGAGCTCCCAATCCACCAAAAACTGGGAATCGCAGAATTCCCGCTCCAGGTGAGGGTGGAAAATCTCATCTGGGAATGTTTTTTAATCCCGTTTTATATCAAGTTTGGGTCTCCCAAAGGCTCCGCTCGACTCATCCCGCCCGAGCGATTCCCTTTCAAAAAACCTGGGAAAACCTCGCATCCCATGGAAAGAAACGATGGAAAAATTCCAGGATCCATCCTCCCCCTCCCCGATCCCGGGAAAAAGGAAACAAACACCGGGAATTTTTAAAATACCGTATTTTTAATCCTTAAAAAATACCAGGAAAAGTATTTCCCGAAGCTCATCCCGCCTCCGGAACCTTCCGCTTCCCTCTTCTCCATAAAATTAATATTAGCATAAATAATTCCGCTATGCCGAGGGCGCATTCCCGCCCTCAAAATTCCATGATTTCCATGGCACCAGCTATGTACAGGTATGATACAGGTGGGCTCCCCCGAACTGCTCTGCTGGGACAGAACTCATCAAACTGCTTTCCTAATTAATTTTTTTTTAAAAAAGATTTTCGATTAAAAAAATTATTTAGGTTTTTTATTTTAAAAAAAATTCAAAATTATTTTAAAATGTGTAAAAAAATTTTCGTTATTAAAAGTTTAAATGATTAAAAAAATTATTTAAAAATTTAAAGAAAAAATTGAAAAATGATTAAAAAATTTTAAAATATTTTTTTATTAATTATTAAAAATTTAAATTTAAAAAATGATTTAAAAATTTAAAGAAAAAATTTTAAAATGATTAAAAAATTTAAAAAGATATTTTTATTAATTATTAAAAATTTAAATTTAAAAAATTATTTAAAAATTTAAAGAAAAAATTGAAAAATTATTAAAAAATTTTAAAAATATTTTTTTATTAATTATTAAAAATTTAAATTTAAAAAATTATTTAAAAATTTAAAGAAAAAATGGAAAAATTATTAAAAAATTTAAAAAGATATTTTTATTAATTATTAAAAATTTAAATTTAAAAATTATTTAAAAATTTAAAGAACAAAATTTCGAATGATTAAAAAATTCAAGAAGATTTTTTATTAATTATTAAAAAATTTATTCTTTAAAAAAACTAAGAATTTAAAGAAAAAATCAAAAATTATTAAAAAAACTTTTAAAAATTTTATTAATCATTAAAAATTTTAATTTTTTTTTTGAAAAAAAGTATTTAAAAATTTAAATTTTTTTTCCCCACAGTTTTTTATCATTTTCTTTTTCCTCCTTTCTTTCCTTCCCATTCCCAGAAGAATTATATACAGCTGGAATTTCGGCGTTTAAGGTGCTTGAAATCACGAGATTTTTCGTTCAGTGCATTCAGACTAATTAACGCCTCCGCTTAACGAAGGGGCAGTTTGAGAGCCGTGGCCAGCAGAGCCCGGGATTCGCCACGGGAAGGAGCAATCCATGGGGTTTTTTGGGATATTTTCATTAAATTTTAAGGAGTTTTCCAGCCCCGCATCAGGGACCCCTCACGTCGGTGTCCCCTCGTCCCCGCTGCTGCCACCCTGGAGAAATCCCACTTGGAAGCAGCTCCCAGGAGAAATTTTTGGGAATTTTCGGTTGGTTTGAGGGTTTTTTTTATGGAATTCCAGTTGGAAGCATCTCCCAGGAGATTTTTTTGAGGAATTTTCGGTTGGTTTGTGGTGTTTTTTTATGAAATCCCGCTTGGAAGCTCCTCCGAGGAGATTTTTGGGGAATGTTTGGTTGGTTTGAGGTGTTTTTTTTATGGAATTCCACTTGGAAGCATCTCCAAGGAGATTTTTTTGGGAATGTTTGGTTGCTTTGAGGTGTTTTTTATGGAATCCCGCTTGGAAGCTCCTCCCAGGAGATTTTTTGGGAAATTTCGGTTGCTTTGAGGGGTTTTTTAGTGGAATTCCAGTTGGAAGCATCTCCCAGGAGAATGTTTTAGGAATTTTCGGTTGGTTTGAGGGTTTTTTTATGGAATTCCAGTTGGAAGCATCTCCCAGGAGATTTTTTTAGGAATTTTCGGTTGCTTTGAGGTGTTTTTTTATGGAATCCCACTTGGAAGCTCCTCTGAGGAGATTTTTGGGGAATGTTTGGTTGGTTTGAGGGCTTTTTTTATGGAATTCCAGTTGGAAGCATCTCCAAGGAGATTTTTTTGGGAATGTTTGGTTGCTTTGAGGTGTTTTTTATGGAATCCCGCTTGGAAGCTCCTCCCAGGAGATTTTTTGGGAAATTTCGGTTGCTTTGAGGGGTTTTTTAATGGAATTCCAGTTGGAAGCATCTCCCAGGAGAATGTTTTAGGAATTTTCTGTTGGTTTGAGGGGTTTTTTATGGAATCCCAGCTGGAAGCGCCTCCCAGGAGATTTTTTTGGGGGAATTTCAGTTGGTTTGAGGGGTTTTTTATGGCTTTTAAGTGCTGTCCCACGAGGGGCGTCCTCTCCTCCTGCTGCAAAGCCGAGCTCAGCCCCCAAATCCCTGGGGATCCCGGGAATCTCCGGAGCTGGGCGGGGGCTCCTGGCCCCGGCAGAGTCACTCCATCCCTTGGGAATTCTGCTCCCGCTCCGCCGCTCGCCGGCGGCTCCCGCTCTTGAAGAACCCGAGCTGTGGGAAGAGAAACAAAATCCCGCCGTTATTCCGGGAGCTCTGGATGGGAAATCAGCTGGAAGTTGGTCCTGGATATGGTTTACATGGAATAAAAGGGGGTTTGGAGGAGATTTTGGGATTCTCGGTGGCGCCGAGGAGCGCCGGACACGGATCCAGAGGGTTCCTCACGCCTGGGGATCTCCAGAATTCCCCCAAAATGCGCGGCCTGAGCGCTGCTCACCTTCCAGAGCGCCAGGACGAGCAGGGCCAGGAGCAGGAGACCCCCCAAGGTGCTCCCGAGGATGATCCAGATGGGAATCTGCCATTCCTCAGGCTTGGAGATCTCAAACGTGATCTGGAGGAGGGAAAACACTGAGGATTCCAGGCAGGAACAGCGGGAGAAGGGGAGAGCGGGAATGCCGAGCACCCCTTCCTTCCTTCGGGAATGCTGCGCCGAGGATCCGGCTCGCTTTTCCCGGAAATCCGGAGATTCCAGAGCTCGGCTCTGACCGAGCTCCTCCACACCTGGGTCCCTCCATCCACAGGGGTTTTCCCAGCGGGATCAGGGTGTGGGAGCATCCCAGAATTCTGGGGTGAATCCGTGTCCCGGGGCTCACCTGGCGGCTGGGATCCTCCTCCCGGAAAACCACGGGGCTCTGGAAGCGCCGCTGGAGCGCGGCGTTGGTGGTGAGCTTCAGTGCCTTGAACTTCAGCTGCGCGGAGAGGGCTGGGATCAGCTCATCCCACAGGGAACAGGAGCCCCCGTTCCCAACGGGATCCATCCCCACGGATCAACCAATCCAGAGGGATTCCCTTTGGGAGAGGAGGATGCGGGAACAGGAGCCCCCGTTCCCAACGGGATCCATCCCATCCCCATGGATCAAACAATCCAGAGGGATTCCCTTTGCCCCCGTGGGAGAGGAGGATGCGGGGCAGGCAAGGAGCGGGGCGGAACGACAGCAAAAAGGAGGTTTTAGGTTAATTAAATCTGCATGAGTTAATTAATTATGGAATTAAATAATCCACGGCGAGGAGCTGTGGGTGCACAATCCCATAGGGGGAGAGGCAGCGAAAATCACCCCGTGCACGCCTGGGCTTCCCTGGGGATGGGAAAAATCCCAAATTTTGGGGTGTAAAAGTTCTTTTTGGGGGATTTTTCCCGGGAATCCACATTTTCCGTGGAGCACTCACTGCTTTCAGAGACTTCAGCCACAGATTTCCACGCAAGTGCAGGTTCAGCTCCTCGTTGGGGGCCAGTTTCACCTCGCAGTCGATGGAAACCACGTCCGAGTTGCTGTGGTTCTGCAAAAGGAAATGTGGGATCGGGGCTGGAAAAGGAGGGAAAATCCCACCGGGATTCATCCCTGGCAAGCCCTGAGGGAGGGAAATCCCGCGTCTCCGTCCTCCTGTGCCGCCAAATCCTCACAGTCTTCAAATTTCCTCCCCATTTTTCACCCCGAGCTTCCCAGTCCCGCTGGGTTTTGTGCTGTCCTTTCCCTCCCAGTTTTCACTTGGGAAAAATTATCCCGATCTCTGCGAGCTGGGAAATCCCTCCCCGCAAATCCCGAGTGTCGACGGGATTTATTTGGCTGAGAGGAAAAAGAGATCGACCGAAGGGCTTAAAAATCTCCTGAAAATTCCAGCAGCTGGAACTTTTATCCATGGGCCATCCCTGTTCCGGGTTTTTCCCTGTTTTTGGGGTATCCTGGGGGCAGGATCGGCCCCGTGGAGGTACCAGGTGTGGGGTGCGGGACAGGTCCTCCTCCGCCGGGGTTCTCCGGTAGTCAGTGGTGTTCCCCCAGATGCTGCAGGTGGTGTTTTCCTGTGGGAGAAGCCGATGGAATTCCGGCATGGACACAGGGATCGTGGTAGCGGCTTCCCTGTGCTCGCATCCCGATGGAATTGGGGATCCGCAGAACCCCCCAGGATTTGCTGGAGCTGGGATTGAGTTTGGCTCGCTGTGGGATGGGGCTGGAGGGCTGGAATCCCATCCTAAACCAAGCGGAAATCCCATCCTAAATCGGGCTGGAATCCCATCCTAAACCGGGCTGGAATCCCATCCTAAATGAAGCTGGAATCCCATCCTAAACCAGGCTAGAATCCCATCCTAAACCAAGCGGAAATCCCATCCTAAACCAGGCTGGAATCCCGTCCTAAACTGGGCTGGAATCCCATCCTAAACCGGGCTGGAATCCCATCCTAAACCAGGCTGGAATCCCATCCTAAACCAGGCTGGAATTCCGTCCTGAACCAGGCTGGAATCCCATCCTAAACCGGGCTGGAATTCCATCCTAAACCAGGCTGGAATCCCATCCTAAACCAGGCTGGAATCCCATCCTAAACCGGGCTGGAATCCCACCCTAAACCAGGCTGGAATCCCATCCTAAACCGGGCTGGAATCCCATCCTAAACCAGGCTGGAATTCCATCCTAAACCGGGCTGGAATCCCATCCTAAACCAGGCTGGAATTCCATCCTAAACGGGGCTGGAATTCTGTCCTAAACCAGGCTGGAATCCCATCCTAAATGAAGCTGGAATCCCATCCTAAACCAGGCTGGAATTCCGTCCTAAACCAGGCTGGAATCCCATCCTAAACCAGGCTGGAATTCCGTCCTAAACCGAGCTGGAATCCCGTCCTAAACTGGGCTGGAATTCCATCCTAAAGAGCTGGAATTCCATTCTAAACCGGGCTGGAATCCCATCCTAAATGAAGCTGGAAGCCCATCCTAAGCCAGGCTGGAATCCCACTCTAAACCGGGATCCCGTCCTACCTGATCCGCCCGGAATTCCGTGGGCAGCAGGAGCCGGTTGCCCGCCCGGGTGGCCACGGGCACGGTGATCTTCAGGGTCAAGCCTTGCAGCGGGAAGAACCCCAGGTTCTGCAGCTGCCGGGGAAGAGCGCGGGGACGTGTCGGGATCGTGGGACGGGGATCTCCCGGGGCAGATCCCAAATCCAGGAGATCCCAGGGAGGCGATTCCTGCTCACCGTGAAGGTGCAGTGGAAGGGGGGCCCCATAGGGTTGGATGGATCCAGGGAATTGTTGGATCTGATCTCAAAATAGTCCAGGCTCGACGTCCTATGGGAGAAGAGGCGACAGAGGGATTTGTAGGATTTTCCCCTTTGTTTGTAGGATTTTCCCCTTTCTTTGCAGGATTTCCCCTTTTTTAATAGGATTTTCCCTTTTTTTTTGCAGAGTTTCCCCTTTTTTTTTGTAGGATTCTCCCTTTCTTTTCAATATTTTCCCTTTCTTTATTGGATTTTCCCCTTTCTTTGTAGCATTTTCCCTTTCTTTGTAAGATTTTCCCTTTCTTTATAGGATTTTCCCCTTTCTTTGTAGAATTTCCCCTTTTCTTTGTAAGATTTTCCCCTTTCTTTGCAATATTTTCCCATTCTTTGTAGGATTTTCCCCTTTCTTTGCAATATTTTCCCTTTCTTTGCAATATTTTCCCATTCTTTGTAAGATTTTTCCCTTTCTTTGCAATATTTTCCCATTCTTTGTAGGATTTTCCCTTTCTTTGCAGGATTTTTTCCCCTCTTTAGAGCAGCAGAGCCATCGCAGGCCCTGGCTGAGGTTTGGATGCCACAGGAGGTAAATCAATCCCTGCTCTGCAGCTGGAGAGGTGGGAAAAGTGCCAGGAATATCCTGTGGGAACCCATTCGGGAGCACCTGCGATGGCCCCAAACCCCCACATTCCTTAAAATTCTCTCCCTCCTTTTTCACTCCAAAATTCCCAAATTCCATATTTTTTTTGTGCTCCTTTTTTTTTCCCCTCCAACTTTTCCCTTCGTTCCGAACCGGAGAATCCCCTCACTCCCCATAAATCCTAAATATTAAAGGAATTTTATCCCTGGCGTCTGAGGGGGGAAAAAAAAATATAAAATGACTGAAGGGCTAAAAAATCCCCTAAAAATTCCAGCAGGCAGCGCCAGGGAATGTGCTCTGGGATCCCTGATTTTCCCATCAGCAGCTTCCTAAATCATCTCTGCCTTCATCCCTGGCTTTTCCAGACTTGAATTCCCAATGATTCCGTGCTCATCCCGCAGCTGAGCTCCCCTCCCGTGGTTTTTGTGGGATGGCCGCCGGCCCAGACGCCGGAACACCTGTTATGGCCATTATTCCCTCCAAGAATTCCCTTTTTTTTTCCCCATAAAAACTCACCCTCACACCTCTTTAACAAAATTTATACCTTTAAACATCGGGAGAATCCAGCTCCTCACGGCTCGGGAATTTTATACCCAAGAATTTTTTCTGGCTCCTGGTTTTTCCATAAATCCCAAAATCCTCGGTTTGGAGGCCCAAGGGGGTTTTTCCCAATCCCTGATTTCCTGGGAATCGTTTCCCATCCCAAATCCCTCACCTGGTGAAGAGCAGGTCGGCCTCGTACTTGAGCTGGAGGTTGAGGTGGGCGACGTTGTCCTCCTTGGTGTTTTCCTTCTCCTTGCTGTCACTGCAACGGCAGCAGCGCCCGGGGCTCAGCCAGGAGACAAATCCCAGCGGGAATTTTGGGGTTTCTTGTTTGGGAATGCCAAAAAAATCCCCTTTTTTTTCTTTTTTTTTTTTTTTTTTTTTTCTTTTTTAGTCCAAAGCGGGATTTTATTCCCGGGATTTTTTATGAAGGTTTTGGAGGAGGTGGCGCTCCCGGGAAAAGCGGGGCAGGGAATCCTCTGCTCTGATAATTGGGGGATTTTTTAAAAAATAACTAGTTAATTAACATTAACAATTTATTAAATTAATTAAATAATTTAGTAAAAATTTAATAAGTATTAGGCTGATTTAATTTTGCCTTTCTTTGTAGGATTTTCCCCTTTCTTTCCAGGATTTTCCCCTTTGTAGGATTTCCCCTTTCCTTATAGGATTTTCCCTTTCTTTGTAGGATTTTCCCCTTTTCTTTTAGGATTTCCCCTTTCTTTTCGGGATTTTCTCTTTTCTTTTCAGGATTTTCCCCTTTCCTTATAGGATTTTCCCTTTTCTTTTCAGGATTTTCCCCTTTCCTTATAGGATTTTCCCTTTTCTTTTCAGGATTTTCCCCTTTCCTTATAGGAAAACTTGACCTGTGCAGGAACGGGGAGGAAGGAGAACTTTGCAAAATTATTAGCAGATATTTTTCCCGGGAAATATTTGCAGTGGGGGCTTCCGCAGGCACGTAAAAATCATGGATGTGAATCCCCGGATAAACAAAAATACCCAGGTTTGGGATAACCCACAGCAACTCCATGGGGTTATTCCATGGAAAACCTCTGGCTCTGGAGGAAGGGAAGCATCCCGGGGTGCCCGGAGAAGCTGTGGGATCCCTGGAAGTGTCCGAGGTTGGACACCCTGGGATGGGATGTGGGAAGGGTGGGACTGGCCGGGCTTTTTTCCCAGCCCAAAGCATTCCATGATTCCCTGATTCCAGAGGGAGAAAGCACCCCCAGACCTGCTGGCCACCATGTAGACCTCCATGCTCTGCAGGAACACGGACTTGCTGAACTCAAAATCCAGGCGGAAAGCGACCTGCGGAGAAGGGGGAGAACATCGGGAAAAACATCCCAGGGAATAAAATCCCGAGTGCTGAGCGCGGGAGACGCAATTCCCGATCCCAGCGGGACCGAACAGAGCCTTTCCAGGCAGGGAGGATTGGCAGGAATTCTCCCAGCCCCTGCCACGGGAGCGGCTCCCTTTGGAATCAGATCCCTCCGGAGGCCCGGGATGGGCGGGAAGGGGAGGCAGCCGGAGAGAGCCAACAGCAATAAAACGGGATAAATGATAAATGTCACATCTGCCGTGACCTCAAACCGTCTGGGCCGGCACAGCTGACTGGAATATTAAAGCTCCCGTGGCTCCGGAGCCAAAATTCCGTTTATTTCCAGCCTGTCTTTGTCTTGGCAGGAGCGGCGCTACCTGACGGCCCACGGACGCATTCCCGGCCCCGTCGGTCATGGGGAGCCGGCTCCTCGTGCAGCCACAGGAATCCCACGGGATTTTTGGGAGCCTGAAAGCCGAGCCTGGTGCCCGAGGCTCATCCATCATAATCAAGGGAAGGTTTCAGGCGGATACGGGAGCCGGGGAGATTTTATCTCCAGGTCTGGCTTGTGTTGATCCCTTTTCCCACGGGCGGCAGGTGGGATTCCGTGCGGACCCCGAGCGGATCCCCCCGCTATTCCCTTCCCAATTTAACCCTGAATTTAATGTTTCCCGAAGATTTACAGCTTATAAAAACAATCAGCTGGGCTCATCCCAAACACCGGGAACAGCGGTTTGGAGGATGCCAGCACCCAGGAGGGTTTGGATTGGCTCCAAACGGGATCCAGAGGGGCCTCAGAGCAAGGAAAACCCCCCAGGGCTTGAAAATCCATCATCAGCATGGAAAAATTTCAGATGGACACAGGAGCTGGGCAGATTTTCTCTCCAGATCTCGCTTGTGTTGGTCTGTGGAATTCCGCACGGATCCTGAGCGGCTGCAGCTCCTGGCTTTTCCTTCCCCCACCTTATCCCTGGATTTGATTTGTTTCCCGAGGGTTCATGGTTTATAAAAACGGTTCTCACCGGATTTGGGCTGATCCCAAATACCGGGAACACCGTTTTGGAGGATGCCACCACCCGGGGGGGGCTTGGGCTGACTCCAAACGGGATCTGGAGGCACCCCAGGGCAAGGAAAACCTCTCAGGCAGGGAAGGAGCCTCATCCTGCAGGGAATGAGCTCAGGGAAGTTCTCATCCATGGTTTGAAGCCGACATTAAATTTTTCCAAAGGATTGGCGGCAAATTCCATCACCTGGAGGAGCTGGGCTGGACTCTGGGGCACCGGGGCAGGATCCCAACCATCCTACGATGGTTTTTCCCAACCATCCCATTCCCTAAGGCTCCTTTCAAACTCCAGAAGGGAAGAACCCAAAAGCTGATCTTTAAAATCCCGTTCAGGGCTGCCCGGATGTGCCAGATGCGACCCCGGAAGGGCCAGGGAAGTCGGGAATGTCCTACCTTGGCCTTGGCTCGGAAGAAGGGGTAGCTGACGTTGCACACCCTCCTGCTGGGGTGGCGCTCGTCACCGGCGCAGTCGATGTTGATGTCGGTGTCGTCCTGAAACGGGACACGCAGAGTCCGGGACACCGGGAATGAGCCCCGGGAGCCGGCTCTTCGGGAAACTGGGAATGGCTGAGGGGCTCAAAATGGGCCTTGGCTTTGGGGGAACAACCAAGCAATCAATGGCCAATCAATGGCCAATCAATGGCCAATCAATGACTAATCAATGACTAATCAATGACTAATCAACTACTAATGGCCAGCCAATGACCAATCAATGGCCAATCAATGTCCAATTAATGGCCAATTAATGGCCAGCCAATGGTCAATCAATGACCAATCAAAGGCCAACTAATGGCCAGCCAATGGTCAATCAGTGGCCAGCCAATGGCCAATCAATGGCCAATCAATGGCCAATAAATGGCCAATCAATGGCCAACTAATGGCCAGCTAATGGCCAATCAATGGCCAGCTAATGGCCAGCCAATGGCCAATCAATGACCAATCAATGGCCAATTAATGGCCAATTAATGGCCAGCCAATGGTCAATCAATGGCCAATCTATGGCCAACTAATGACCAATCAATGACCAATTAATGGCCAGACAATGGCAATCAATGACCAATCAATGGCCAACTAATGGCCAGCCAATGATTAATCAGTGGCCAACAAATGGCCAATCAATGGCCAATCAATGGCCGGCCAACCAAAAACCAACCAGCCAACGACCAACGAACCAATCGACAACCAACAACCGAAACCAACCAACAACCAAAACCAACAACCAAAACCAACAACTGAAACCAACAACAACCAAAACCAACAACCGAAACCAACAACCGAAACCAACCAACAACTGAAACCAACCAACAACCAAAACCAACCAACCAAAACCAACAACTGAAACCAGCCAACAACCGAAACCAACAACCGAAACCAACCATCCACGAGATGCTCCTTTGTAGGGACGGGCAGCCAGGAGCCCGTTATCCGCGACTCCTCCGTGAGCAGCTGTAAATATTCCCTACAGCCGCCGCTTTCTGTTCCCCACCATCCCAGGGATTTTCCCTGCTCCCCTCACTTCGCTCGGAATAATCTCCAAAAAATGCATTTTTCTTCTTTTGTGGGCAGCCAGCCCCACAATTTTCCCTTGGCACGGCTCGGAGAAAAACAACGGAGCCGGGATCTGCGGGCTGGGATGAAGTCATGGGGGGGTGAGGGAAGGCTCAGCAGCATCAGCACATTCCCAAACCTCGCTGGGAGCAGGGAGGAGTCGCTCCAGGATGGACTGGGTGGGGGAGGGACATTTTTGGGACACTTGGGGATGATCCAGGGAAGGCCGTGGAGAGGTGGCATCGCCCGGCTCGCCGCTGAGCTGTGGCCACATTCCCAGGATCAGCTCCTACTTCCAGGAGTTATTTCTCAGCTGCAAAAATTCATTCCTGACGGGAACTTGGCCGTGCTCAGGGAATATTTTTAAACAACTGCAGGAGAAAAATAGAGGGAAATCATTTCCTCTGTGTTTGACCTTCGCTCGGGACTCTTAAAACTCAAACCTTTCTTGTATTTCCAAAACAAAGAGCTGGAAGCGCTGCGAAACGGAGCCCATAAACAGCTCAGATTTATGAGGGACGGAGACAGATTTGGGCTCTGCTTTAGGCTGCAGCTTTCCCGTCCGGCCGGGATCAGCAGCACCTCTGGAAAATCCCGGATCTCCCCGCTCCGGGAGCTCACCTTGGGGATCAAGCTGGCGAACTGGAGGTTCCTGGAGAAGGAGATGTTGAGGACGGTGCTGTAGGCGTTTTCCCCGCAGTTTTCCAGCGTGGCTTCCACGGCCACCCTTCTCCTGCTGCTCTCGATGACGAAGACGGAGGCGTCGAAGGAGAGGCTGAAGGCCGAGCAGTCGCCCCTCCGCAGCGCCCTCCGGCAGAATTCCCTGCGAGAAGGGGCATTCCCGGGATTTTACCGGCGTGGGTGGTGCAGGGAAATCCCTGCTCTCCCTCTGCCCTGCTGTGCTGAGAGAGGAATTACGGATTCCTCCCGTCGTCCGTAATTTGGGGCTTTTTGGCCATCGGTGCGACGCTTTCTCAGACGTTATTGGGAATTGTTAGGAATGCTCGGGACAGCTGGGATGAAGGGAAAAAGCAGATCCCGTGCCAGCGGCAAAGGTGGCTCCAAACCTCGTCCACCTGGCCTTGGACACTTCCACACTCTGGGAATTCCATCCCAGCCCCTCCCCACCCTCACAGGGAACAATCCCTTCCCAATATCCCGCCCCTCCCTCCTTCATTCCCTGTGTCCTGTCCCTCCATCCCTTATCCCAAATCCCTCTCCAGCTCTCCTGGAGCCCCTTCAGGCCCTGCAAGGGGCTCTGAGCTCTCCCTGGATCCTTCCCTTCTCCAGGGGAACATTCCCAGCTCTCCCTGGATCCTTCCCTTCTCCAGGGGAACATTCCCAGCTCTCCCTGGATCCTTCCCTTCTCCAGGGGAACATTCCCAGCTCTCCCAGCCCAGCTCCAGAGGGGCTCCAGCAGCTCCTGTGGATTCAGGGATAACCTTTAATAGCTCTTTAACCACGGAGCTGCAGCGTGGAATTTTTTCCATGAGTCAAGCCCGTAATTGCCAGGTGGGCCATGCCAGCCTTGCAGTTAATTCCCTGTTATTTCCTGATTTGTATCCCTGGAACTCATCACCATGGCACCAAATTCCCCGAAAAACCACGGATTCCTTCCAGACGGGGAGCGGGGAGAGGCTCAGAAGCTCCAAGGAGCTCCTCATGGAGGGCTGGGATGAACCTGCTGGTGATGCTGGATGAAGGAGTCCATCCAGCCGGAATTTACGGGATGAGGATCGGGGCAGGGGTTTGGAGCCTGCCCCGAGCTGGTGACATTCCTGGAGGATGCTCCGGGTCCCCAACTCACGTGGCACTGGGAATGTCGCTCCTGGCATCCAGCACCAGATCCGGGACACAGTGCTCGTCCTCGTTGCAGCCGTTCCAGAAGGGGACCTGAGGGGACAACGAGAGCAGCTCGGTGACGATGGCCCCGGAGATAAATCTGCCCTGGTGCCCTGGGAGGTGGCACCTGGGAGGAGGAACTTTGGGATGTGGCACCTGGGAGGAGGAATTTTGGGAGGTGGAACTTTGGGAGGAGGAACTTGGGAGGTGTCACCTGGGATGTGACATTTCGGGAGGTGGCACCAGGGAGTTGGAACTTTGGGAGGTGGCACCTGGAAGGTGGAACTTTAGGAGGTGGAACTTTGGAAGGTGGAACTTTGGGAAGTGGCATTTGGGAGGAGGAACTTTAGGGGGAACTTTAGGAGGTGGCACCTGGGAAGTGGAACTTTGGAAGGTGGAACTTTGGGAAGTGGCATCTGGGAGGAGGAACTTTAGGAGGAACTTTAGGAGGTGTCACTTGGGGAGGTGTCACCAGGGAGGTGGCAGCTGCTACCTACAGAGACCCTGAGCGAGGTGGGCCACCCATCCTCCAGCATGGGGCCGTGCTGGGCGTGCTCCAGCTCGTAGTCGATGGAGAACGTCACCGGCTTCACGTAATCCGCCGTGTCCTGTGGCACAAGGAGAAGGTCGGAGAGGAGCCCAGGACACCTCAGGTGTCACTCCAAGGTGCCAGATCTGTCCTGTGGCACAAGGAGAAGGTCAGAGAGGAGCCCAGGACACCTCAGGTGTCCCTCCAAGGTCCCAGATCTGTCCTGTGGCACACAGAAAAGGTCACAGAGGAGCCCAGGACACCTCAGGTGTCCCTCCAAGGTCCCAGATCTGTCCTGCAGCCCCCAGCCAGGGCTGGGATGTAACTACAAAACACATCCCATGCTCCAAGGTTGCTCCAAGCCTCATCCAACCTGGATTTGGACATTTCCAGGGGCCAGCCACGGCTCCTCTGGGAATTCCATCCCAGCCAGGAATTCCCTGCCAGAATCCCAGCTAACCCTGCCCTCTGGAAGCCCCCAGGAGCTCCTCCCGTGCCGGGGTGCAGAGGGATGCTCTGAAGGGAGATGTTTTTTGGGCTAAATCACCAGCTCCAGCTCCAGCCTCAGATTTCCCAAAAGTTCATGGCAGTTCAGGCCGGGGCTTGGGGCCGGGCCAGTCTGGCAGCTGGAGCCTGCCTGGCTTCCATGAGATTCTCCTCATTCCCTGGGAATGTTTGGCTTTGGCCAGGTTTGTGCATCAGCCGTTCCCTGCGAGCGAGGGATCCACCAGCTCCCAACCCTGGGCTGGGACAGGGGGACAGCGCCAGGGCCATCCCCATGGGAAAAAACCAGGGATTTTGGAGCAGGAAGCTGGGATGAGGAGCTCCCCGGGGACACGGAGCACGTGGAAGCTGCGATGATGTCACCGCTTGGGGACCCGGCAGCTGCCGCGTGCTGGAAGCTCCATCCCCGACCGCATCAAACCGGCGGGGAGGAATCCAGGGGATGGAGGAATCCAGGGGGATGGAGGAATGCAGGGGGATGGAGGAATTGAGGGAGATGGAGGAATCCAGGAGATGAAGGAATCCAGGGGGATGGAGGAACCCAGGGGGATGGAGGAATCCAGGGAGATGGAGAAATGCAGGGAGATGGAGGAATGAATCCAGGGGGATGGAGGAATGAATCCAGGGGGATGGAGGAATGGAGGAGGATGGAGGAACCCAGGGGGATGGAGGAATCCAGGGAGATGGAGGAATGCAGGGGGATGGAAGAATCCAGGGACATGGAGGAATTAATTCAGGGGGATGGAGGAATGAATGCAGGGGGATAGAGGAATTGAGGGGGATGGAAGAATTGAGGGGGATGGAGGAATCCAGGGGATGGAGGAATTAATTCAGGGGGATGAAGGAATCCAGGGAGATGAAGGAACTCAGGGGGATGAAGGACTCCAGTGGGATGAGGAGGGTCATTCCCAGCCTCGTTCCACACTCACCAGGACGTGGAAGGGGAGGCTGTGGCAGCGCTCCAGCCCCGCTGGCAGCTCCAGCCCCCTCGCCCGCTCGGCGCCGTCGTCCAGGTGCGCCCGGGGCGAGTAGCGGCGCTCGTCGACGGTGGCGTTGTACCTGAGCCCTGCAAGGACACGGCCAGCTCATCCCAAACCCCGGGCAAGGAGCAGGAAATCCAGGGAAACCCCCGGCAGCTCCGGGAAAAGCCAATGAGGGGTTTTAGGAACGGATTATTGCGAGGGGCCATGTGAAATCTGCGCAGGCGTGGAATTCTTTGCCTGTCAATATTAATTATTATTATTAATTAATTAATGTCCCGTGCTGCTCTGGAGGAATCGGAGCCCACCCCTCACCTGGATGATTTTTGGAGAGATTTCTCTTCCTGTGCTGCTGTTGGAGAGAAGCCGGAGATCCCCAGCCAAGCAGGGATTTTGGAGAGCCTCGGACTGGTTTGGGTTGGGAAGGACCTTAAATCCCATCCCATTCCAGTGGCAGGGATTCCTCCCACCATCCCAGGCTGCTCCAGCCTGGCCTTGGACATTCCAGGGATCCAGGGGCAGCCACAGCTGCTCTGGAATTCCATCCCAGCCCCTCCCCACCCTCCCAGGGAACAATTCCCAATATCCCATCCATCTTAAAGCCACTCCCTGTGTCCTGTCCCTCCATCCCTTGTCCCAAATCCCTCTCCTGGAGCCCCTTCAGGCCCTGGGAAGGGCTCTGAGGATTCCCTGGATTTTTCCCTTTTCCTGGCTGGGCACTCTCAGCTCTCCCCGCCCGGCTCCAGAGCAGAGGGGCCAAATCTTCCACGTGGAAATAAAGATAAAATCAAATAAACAAAGAAATCCCACTCCGATTCTATCCCACGGGGAGAGCAGCAGGGAGAAAAACGCTGGATTTGTCAGCACAAAATAAAACTCTCGCTCGGGGCGATGGGAGTTTTCCCTTTGGCTTTGGATCCTGTTTTTCCTTTGGATCCTGATTTTCCTTTGGATCCCGTTTTTCCCTTGGACGGTGTTTGCCGCTATCGCTTCCTCCCGGGAATCCGCCGGGGGGACTCGGGGTCACGGCACCGTCCAAGGGTTCAACGGGAGAGCCGGCCAGCTCCGCAGATTCCCTGGGATATTATGGAAAACGCACATCTGGCCGGCAGATGTGTCCCAGACGGACGATCCCGGGATGGAGGAGCCCTGTGGAACGCGGGCCGGGCGCTCCCGTCCCGCCGTGGCGACATTCCCGTCACACGGAGCGCGGAATGGCGAATCCCAGGAGAGCTCAGCCCAGGGAACAGGTGAGGGATGAGGTGGGATTTCGCCTCGGAAGCGCCAGATGGACGCGTCAGCTCCTCCAAGCTCCCGCGTGGCTCCCATCCCAAAAATCAGGGCAGGAACGGGAATTTTCTCCTTACCCACGCTGGAGGTCTGGAAGTGAGCGGAGAGGAAGAGGGCGGTGAAGCAGACGAAGGCTCTCATGCACGTGGCCTCCTTCCCGTTGCGCTTGCAGTCCTTGGTGAAGATGTTGATCTTGGAGGGCTCGAAGCGGAGGCTGGCGTTGATCCGGACCACGCTGCGGGACCTGGGGACAGGGATGGGACATCCTGGAGTCTCCCACAGATCCAGGTTTGCCTTTTTCCCTCTTTTTCCCCTCTTTTTCCCTCTTTCTCCCTCTTTTTCCCTCCCTTTCCCACCTTTTCCCTCTTTTTCCCTCCTTTTTCCCTTCTTTTTCCTTCTTTTCCCCTCCTTTTATCTTCTTTTCCCTCTTTTCCCCTCTTTTTCCCTCTTTTTCCCCCTTTTCCCTCTTTTTCCCTCCTTTTCCTTCTTTTCCCCTCCTTTTCTCTCCTTTTCCCACCCTTTCCCTCCTTTTCCCCTCTTTTCCCTATTTTTCCCTCTTTTCCCCTCTTTCCCCCTCCTTTTTCCCTTCTTTTTCCTCCTTTTCCCTCCTTTTTCCTTCTTTTCCCCTCCTTTTATCTTCTTTTCCCTCCTTTTCCCTCTTTTTCCTATTTTTCCCTCTTTTCCCCTCTTTTTCCCTCTTGTTTTTGGTCTCTTGGGAATCCCACAGGGCCTCTCCCAGGTGTCCCATCTCATCCGGGCACAGCCGCCCTCCGTCCCTTCTCCCTTGAGCATTAATTAACATTAATTAACATTTGAAACATTGCTCCAATTAAATCCGACCGGAAGGAAAATCCCCACAAAGGAATTTGGGATTTGTGGAGAACCCGTGGGCGAAACTCAACGCAAAACCAACCCTGGCCCCAGGGCACCGAGATCCCCCGGCCGCGTTGGGCAGGGGTGGGTTATTCGGGAAAGATCCCGTGGGTTATCGCTGGGATCGGTTTTTCCCGGGATAACCTGGGCGGGATTTGGGATGGGGGGATCGGGATCGCGGCTCACCAGAGCAGCACGGCGTTGCCCAGCGAGCCCACGGCCAGGTCCACCAGCCCGTCCTCGTTGAGGTCCAGCTGGCCGTGGATGCTGCAGCCGAAGTAGCTGAGCCCCGGGGCCAGCTGGGCGGCCGCGATCCGCTGGAAGGGAACGGGAAGGATCCAGGCTGGATCCCGGCGGGAGCGTTCCCTGCCTGCCCAGGGATCGCCAGGCTGGCTCCGCGGGAAATCCCCCCTTCCAAGAAGGAATTCCCAGGGAATGGAAGCAAATCCTCTTTGGAGGTTTCTACTGGATTTAGCAGCAGAATTAATATTAATAATTAATTTAAAATAATTAATTAATAATTAATATTAATTTAATTCTAATTAATTTAACATTAAATTTTAAAATTTTGTTCTAAATTTATTTCGTATTTACCAGCAGTATTTAATATTTATCAAAAGTGCAATATATAAGTTTTAAGAAACAATGTATTTATAATTAAGAATAATTAATAATTTTATATTAATATAGTAATAGTATCGATATAATTATAATAAATAATATAATGTGTAATTAACATAATAATACATAATATATTGTATATATTCCTATTATATAATTATACTATATGATAATATAAATATAAATATAAATATAAACATAGATGTAAATGTAAATGTAAATATAGATATAGATATAAATATAAATATAAATATAAATATAGATATAGATATAAATATAAATATATATAAATATTATATATTTATTTATATTATGTATTTATTTATATTCTATATATCACATATATTATATAATTATATATATTTCTATTATATCATTATTATATATATTTTATATATATAATTAACAAAAATTCTAATTAATAAATTAATTAGAATTAATAAAATAATTCTAATTAATAAATTAATTAGAATTAGTAAATCTATAGCAATCCCCCGCAACAAACTCTAAACGCCGCTTTTAATTCCAAGTTTTTATTTCCCCCAGCCATTCCATGGAATAATTTAGGTTGATTTATCCTGCTCCGTTAAAACCGGCACCAACGACATTCCTTCCCACGATTATCCAAAATATCCAAAATATCCCGGGATATTTTCCGTGAGGAGGAGAAGGGAGCGCGGGGAAGCCCCACCTGCTTGTAGTTCCTGAGGATGGTCTCCTGGAATCCAAGGAAAACGTAAATGGCTCCTTGGTGCTCGTCCTCCAGAGGGGCCCCCACCACCAGGTCGTTGTAGGAGTCCTGGTTGAGGTCGGGAACGGCGGCGATGCAGGAGCCGAAACGGGAATTCTGGTAACTCTGGAGATCCCCCAGCGCCCCGCTGGGAACGAAGAGGTTCTGCCGGAGGGGGAAAAGGCGGGAGAACAATTCCCGAAGCGTCGGCAGCCAGGCTGGGAGGAGGAGGAGGAGGGAGCCTCCAGCAGGGATTGGGTAAGGAAGGAGGGTTTTTCCTTCCTAATTCCAACTGGGAGAATTCCTTCCTAATTTCAACTCTGGGAACTCCTTCCTAATTCCAACTGTGGGAATTCCTTCCTAATTCCAACTGTGGGAATTCCTTCTTAATTCCAACTGTGAGAACTCCTTCCTAATTCCAACTGGGAGAACTCTTTCCTAATTCCAACTGGGATAATTCCTTCCTAATTTCAACTGTGGAACTCCTTCCTAATTCCAACTCTGGGAGAATTCCTTCCTCCCATCCCAAACCCGCCCGGGAGCCAGGAATGCCGGAGACCCCCAGAGGGTCCGTGACCGCCGGGACAGCGTCGGGAGGTCCCCGTGGTGTCCCCACTCACCCCCCGCCGGGTGTAGACGTAGACCTTGCCCCTCTCGCGGCCCTCGCTGAAGAACATGGGCGCTCCCACCAGCAGGACGTCGGTGACGCCGTCGCCGTTGGCATCCAGGGAATTGATCTCGCTGCCGTAGTAGGAGCCGATCTGGAGGAGCCGGAACGCCACCGGAACGCCGCCGTCATTCCCTGCCATCCGCAGGGACGCCCCGACCCCAGCGGGCGCGGCCACGACCGGCACGTCCGCGGCGCCGCCGAGACGTTCCCGTTGGGAAAACCCGAGGAGAGGGTGGGTTTTTTTCCCAGGGGTAGAATTCCCGTCCGGAATTACCTGCTCTCCCTTGAGGGCCTGGTGGATGGTGAGGTTCCTGTTGCTGTGCATGGTGAACAGGATGACTTTGCCGGTGTGGTTGAAGCGCGGCGCTCCCGCCACGTAAATCCGCTCGTGCTTGGTGGAGACGACGGAGGAGACGGTGTAACCTGGAAAAGGGATGGATGCGGAGTGAGAATCCCGGGAATTCCCTGCCTGCTCCCAGGATCTGCTTTCCTTCAGCCCCCGGCTGCTGACACGGCTCTGGCCTCTTCCCAAAAAGAGGAGCTTAAAAAAATCTGGATTTTTCCAAAGACAGAATCACCCGGATGGACGCTCCGGTGCTGCCGGAGCCGTGCCGGGAGTTTTGGCGCTGCCTGATTTGCGCTTCCTGTGCAAATCCTTCTTTTATCCGGGATGAATCCAATTCCTGCATTTCCTGGACTTGTGAGTGTTTGATTCCACGGCTCAAATCCAGCTGGACAAACACCCGCGAGGTGCCGGGCCTTGGGAAGTCGCAGCTCCCGCTGCTCCGCTCCTCTGGGAACACCGGGCAGGAAAAGCTTTGCCGGAGCTGGATGTCAACATTCCCAATCCAATAAAATCCATGAATCCAATCAAACCGTTCCTCCTCGTGGAAACAGCCCTGCCTGAGCCGGTGACCCTGAGCAATCCCGTTTTCCTACTGGGATCACCCACCCCCTGCGGCGCTTCCACGCCTGCAGACGGGATTTTGTGGGAATATAAAGCTGCCAAATCCCGGTTTTCGGCCCCAAGTCCAGGTTCCTGAACCTTCAGGCTCGGGTTTAAATTCCACTCAAACCCTCGGGAGTGGATCAGGCTGCCCAGAGAAACCTGGGATAAGGGAAGGTGGAATGGGATGAGCTCCAAGTTCCTTTCCAACCCGAATCATTCCAGGATTCTGGGATTCTGTGGAGCTCAAAGTCTGGCCAGCCGTGAAACTGAATCCCTGGGATCACATCCAGTTGGATTTTGAGCATCTCCAGGGATTTCCAGACCCCTTTCCCTGCTCACCAGCCTTACCTGGTGTCCCTCTTTCCCTAAAAACGCCTCTCCTGGAGGGATATTCCCAACCCAAACCCCAGCCCGGAGCTCTCCCGGCTGCTCCTCAGCAGGATTCCTCAACATTCCCGGATTCCAACCTCCGGGAAGCGGGAAAGGGATTCCCATGGGACACCCACAGCTCCGGGGGGACGCTCTGATGTCACCCCTCGGATCAGCCATTCCCAGGGAAGAGCCTTGGGGTGCCGATCCCACAGAATCCCACAGAATCCCACAGAATCCCACAGAATCCCTCCTCCCTCCGAGGAGAGGCCGCGTTTCCCGATCCAGGCCGAGGGTTTTTTATTCCAGAGCTCCGGCGGCTGCACATGGAATGGATTAACCCAGCAGGTATTTCCTGCCCAGGCATGAAATTCCATCGGCGCTTTGAAAGCGTTCCAAGGAAAGCTGCGGATGAAGCCGCTGGCTCGGCTGCTCCTGGATTTCAATCCCGTCTGTGCCCCGCTCCGGGCTGGGAGCCGGGCTCTTCCCGGCCGTGGATGCTCCCGTGCTGCATCCCACCAGTCTCCCATGGATAAAATCCTTATTTTTAAGGATTGCTTCCTACTTTTAAGGATAAAATCCCGAATTCTTTCCCCACCTAAGTAGGCTCCGTGGTTTTTCAGCTCCTCCGGGAATTCCTGCAGGTAGGATTCCCGCAGAGGGATGACCTTCCCGCTGCTGGTTTCCTTCAGGACGGCTCCATTCCAGTCGTAGGCTCCCACTGCTCCCAGCAGGATCCCGTCCTGTGGGGAAACCGGAGGGATTTGGTGGGATTCCATCCCTCTGACCCCACACAGACCAGGAAACAGCTCTTCCCAAAACACCTGGAATGCTGGAGGGCTTCAAAAACGCTGGAATGCCGCTTCCACCCTATTCCTGGTTTTCCAGTGTTTTTTTCTCCCCAGGAAATTCCCAAACACTTTTTCCATGGATATCCCAGTCCTTCCCAAGGGGTCACGGCGTTGGGAGGAGCTGCTGCAGATCCTAAGGAATGCTCGGGTCTCCCAACTCCCCCCTTTCCCATGGGATAATCCAGCAGCGTTTCCTCATCCTCACGTTAATGATTTAACCCCATAATTAATAACAATTTGTCCCAAATCCCGGTCTCCCACCTGGAGCGGGGGGTGATAAACAGGACAAGGCAGGAGCAAAACAGAATTCCCACATTTCCTCTCTTACTTCCACGACGTGGGATGAAAATCCAGTCTGGGACATTTCCAGTCCGAAGGAGATCTCGTTCTTGTTGGTTCCTTTAAAAAAATTGGGAATTTGTGTTTTACGGAGAGTTTTGCTTTCCTGGAGGGTCTGGGCCCTGCTCCCATCCCATTCCAACCCTTCCCTATCCCAGGCTGCTCCAAACCCTGTCCAGCCTGGCCTTGGACATTCCAGGGATCCAGGAGCAGCCACAGCTGCTCTGGGAATTCCATCCCAGCTGAGAATTCCTTCCCAATATCCCATCCAGCCCTGCCCTCTGGCACTGGGAGCCATTCCCTGTGTCCTGTCCCTCCATCCCTTATCCCAAATCCCTCTCCAGCTCTCCTGGAGCCCCTTCAGGCCCTGCAAGGGGCTCTGAGCTCTCCCTGGATCCTTCCCTTCTCCAGGTGAACATTCCCAGCTCTCCCTGGATCCTTCCCTTCTCCAGGGGAACATTCCCAGCTCTCCCTGGATCCTTCCCTTCTCCAGGGGAACATTCCCAGCTCTCCCTGGATCCTTCCCTTCTCCAGGGGAACATTCCCAGCTCTCCCTGGATCCTTCCCTTCTCCAGGGGAACATTCCCAGCTCTCCCTGGATCCTTCCCTTCTCCAGGGGAACATTCCCAGCTCTCCCTGGATCCTTCCCTTCTCCAGGGGAACATTCCCAGCTCTCCCAGCCCGGCTCCACCCTTGGAGCAGCTCCGGAGCCTCCTCTGGAATTGCTCCAGCAGCTCCAGGTCCCAATGATGATCCCATTTCTCCCCAGATCCCGCAATCCCACATCCTCGTGCCATTGGGAGGTCCTGGAGCTCCGCTGGGGTCCAGATCTGCCCTTGCAGAGCTGCAAGATCACCCAAAACCGGCGATTCCGAGGTTTTTCCCTTCCCAATTTCAACTGTGGGAATTCCTTCCCAATTCCAACTGTGGGAATTCTTCACCCAGGACAATTTTCACAGGGAAGCATCGAGGCTGGACAGAGAAAAGTGGGAAACTCGTGGGGAGTTCAGTTTGAACCCAAATCCCCGAAATTCAAACTCCTTCATTCCCCCCCTGTCTCCTGTTCCAATCGTTCATTCCAGGCTGCATTTTTCCTCAGAAATTCGGATAAATTTAGTTTGGGAGAGCGACAAAACCGACACAAGAGCTGACATTTTAAGACAGAAATATTTCCTGATATTTCATTTCAGCCAATAAAGCCGAAATCCCGACGTTATCCCCAGAATCTCCCGGTGTCTGGCGCCCCGGGAAGCTCCTGTTTGTATCCCTGGATTTTGGTGGATGAGGCCCAAATTCCCCCCATTCCTCAAATTCCCAAATCTCTGGGCTTTTCTATAAAAAGGAAAATCAAAGCCACCACAATTCCGGCGGCCGGAACGCGGCGTATCCTTCGGAAAAATCACCTCCCTCTATCCGAGCCCCAAACATTCCCCTCCATCTCCAGATACCCCAAGCAGGATTTTCCCCCCGGATTTTGCGGAACCGCGTCCAAATCCGGGGGGAAAAAAGGATCGGAAGCAGATTGGGATGAGCCGGGAGCATCCCTGACCTTCCAGGCTGAAAATCCTTTCTCCCAGAGCATCCACGATGTCCTTGAGCGCCGCCTCGTCGGTGACGTTGAAGAAGTGTTTGTCGTCGGGGTCGCTGGCGATGAATTTGATCTCGTTCAGAAAGGCCTCGGGGTTGATCCCTCTCCTGTTGTAATAACCCAGAACCTGGGCGGGAACGAGAGGCCGGACTTTCACGGGATTCGAATTCCCAGATTTTTGGTTTGGATCTTAAAGGTGATCCCGGTGTTTGGGTCCATCCCAGCTGGCTCCGAGCCTCGTCCAACCCGGCCTTGGGCACTTCCAGGGATGGAGGCAGCAGCTCCTCTGGGTTTTCCCAGGATGGATAAACCCATCCGGGGTGTCCATGTGGGAGAAGCCCCATCCTGGGATCTGACACGGCTTTCTGGGAACAGAGGAGCTGCTGCAGCTCCTCCAGGACATTCCTCATGGAATTTGGGGTCCTGCCTGTCCCTGGTCTTGGCTCCTGCTCCAGCGGCTGAATCCCAAAAGCAGCGCCAGCCACAGGAGCTCTTGGAATGTTCCAGGAGCTCTTGGAATGTTCCAGGAGCTCTTGGAATGTTCCAGGAGCAGTGGGGATGGTCAGGAACCCTTGGAATGCTCCAGAAACAGTGGGAATGGACAGGAGCCCTTGGAATGTTCCAGGAGCTCTTGGAATTCTCCGGGAGCAGTGGGGATGGACAGGAACCCTTGGAATGTTCCAGGAGCATTGAGGATGGGCTGTCCTGGTGCTTTGGGATTCCTGGAGCACCACATGAACCTCTTGGAATGCTCCAGGAGCTCTTGGAATGCTCCAGGAGCAGTTGGGATGGACAAGAACCCTTGGAATGCTCCAGGAACCCTTGGAATGCCCCAGGAACCCTTGGAATGCCCCAGGAACCCTTGGAATGCTCCAGGAGCAGTTGGGATGGGCCATCCCGGTGCTTTGGGATTCCCGGAGCAGCACCAAGCCCCGCAGCAGCACCGTGCCCACGCCCCGGCTCACCGCCACGGCGTATCTGGTGACGTTGTCCCTCTCGCTGTCCTCGATCACCTTCTCCAGGTCCGGGCTGTCGTGGGATTCCCCGTCCGTGATGACGATCATCACCCGCTTCGCCCCTTTCCGGCCGCCCTTCCGGAACGCCTCCGAGCTGCGGGCCAAGGGAAGACGCGGGATGTGCGGTTTTCCCGCTTTTTTTTCCCCGGGAAAGGGGCCTTCGTTCCCTAAAATCGGGTGAGGGGATGGATCCCGAGTCGCTCTGAGGAGTTTTGGCCTCGCTCTAAAAAGGTTTCTCCCCCTGAGGGGAAATTTTCTTCACCCGATCATCCACCCCTGCGGAAATCCCGCTCTTCTGATGGAATTCCGGAGTATTTATGGGAAAGGCGGATTCGCGTGTGACGCGAATCCTTCGGGATCTGGCCGAGATCCATCGGGATCCGCCTGAAACTTTTCCAGGCGGTGCTGGAATGGCCATTCCTGCGGGGATTTCAAAGCCACGGGGATGCGGCATTTTAGGACTTGACCTCTGACCTCTTTTCCGACCTAAAATTCCACGCTCTGCAGCAGGAATAGCGCTCGGGAAAAAGCACAGGGTTTGTCCCTGGAAAGGGAGGAGATGGAGCTGTCCTGAGATCCTGGGGGCTCTCCAGGGATTTCCAGGAGATCTCCTGGAATTTGGGGGCTGGGAGCTTCCAAGGAGAGGACACAATTCCAGAATCTGCTCCAACTGGAAACGATGACGGAGAAATTTTGGGAAGCGCAAATCTTCCAAGGAATGACATTTCCCCGCAAACCCCGGCCGTTCCCTCATTTCGACAACAAAGGGAGAGGGAAAGAGGGAGGAAAAACGGGGATTGGGGAAGTTTTTCCCGGGAATCCGGGCGGGAATTTACCGAGCGAACTCGATGCCGTAGGCGGTCCTGGTCTCGGTGCCCCCTCGCTGCTCGATGTGGCTGGCGGCTGCCACCACATCCTGCACGGACCTGTAGTCGTTCAGATGGAACTCATGGACCACGTCCTCTCCGTACTGGACAACTCCCACCTGGGAACGACGGGAATGTCACCAGAAGCGCCACCAAAACGAGGTCCTGCCCGCGGGAATCGCCCTTGGGATTCCATCCCCAATTCATTCCCGGTTTTGTGGAGCTCGTCCCTGCTCTGATCCCGGGTTTTGGGGTGATCCGGGTGTGTCCCAGTTTGGAGCAGAGGCATCTCCAGGTGGGACCAAATTTGGGAAAATTTAGGATATTCCTGCTCAAATCCCGGCCCAAATTCCCACCTAAATCAACCCAAGGTTACTTGGAGAGGACGGGAAGCTCCTTCCCGTGGGGTTTCACCCTCCCCGTTCCCGTCGGGATCTGGGATCCCTCCACAGCTCCCTCGGGAACATTCACAGCACCACTTTTCCCCACGGGATGAGTTGAAAATCCCAACATTTTCACGAATTCCCACAGGGAAGGGACGTTGGGAACGGCCCTGGGATGACACAAACGTTTCGGGACCTGGATCTGGCCGGGACCGATGTAAAACTTTTTCAGGATATTGATCAGGAAGTGCTGGACTTCAACCCACGGATAAATGCTGTTGGATCCATCCAGAACGATGATGATGTCCATGTAGGTCTGGCACCCTGGGGAAAATCCAGGGATTTATTACAAGCCCCCTGGAAAAGGGGGAGGATTTACGGCTTCGATTCCAGTTTGGGATTTTTCCGGGGGAAAAAAAAAAAAAAAGGGATTTTGATGGTTTGGGAAAGAGCTTTGGTGGGGAGAAGCCACAGGAATCTTCTCCTGCTGAGAAAAGATGGGATCGCTCCCGAGGAATAACATTCCGGGTTCAGCTTTGGAATTTGATCCCGTTTTTCAGAGAGGAGCAGGATCCGGCTCCGTTCCTGATCCCTGAGTCATTCCCAGCCCTGCCATGGAACACAAGGCAGGCATTTCCTCCCTTCCCGTGAAATCCTCGGCTCCGGAGGCAGCCAAAAACCCCGGAGGGGACCCCAGGGCTCGGCTCCGCAGCCGGAGCGGGAAGGATTGAAGGATTTTTCCTTAAAAAATTCGCTCAGGATCATCTCAGCCTTGCTTGTTCCTTGGAAAATTCCTGGGTGATCCTGGATTTTTTATCACTCTGTAGGTTTTTATGGATGAAAGAATCCATGGATTGGAGTCACTCATGGATCACTGGGATCCATCCCATCCCGGGAATCACGGAGAGGAGCCGGCCTCGTATCCCACTAAATCAACGCTCCCTGAAACTCCCAAAAATCCCAATTATCCTTCACAGCGAGGGCGGGAATGTAACAATGGGAATTTGATGCCTTTACTGCCTTGATCCCGAAAATCCCGTTTTTCCAAGCTCCTCTTTTCCAATCCCCTGGGAATGCGGTGCTGGGCTGGGCCTTTCCTGCCTTGATCCAACCCCAAATCCCGTTTTTCCCAGTCCATCCCTCTGCCCTGGGAATAACCAGAGGGGTTCTGGAGCTGGGGAATCACATCCCATGGGATGAGGAGCTCCCAGGAGCAGGACAGGCCTCTGGGAATCTTCCCCAGCTCCAGGAAAAGCAGGAAACTTCATTGGAAGCCTCTGGAATAAAATCCTGGCTCCAAATTGCCCAATTCCAACGGATTCAACTCCCGGTTGATGAGGGCTTTGATTTGTGCAGCCAAAATGGGATCGAAGCTGGGATCGGAGCTGGGATTGGAGCCGGGATTGGAACAGGGATCAGAGGTGGGATTGGAGCTGGAATTGGGGCAGGGATCGGAGGTGGGATTGGGTCAGGATTGGGGCTGGGATCAGAGCCAGAATCGGGTCGGGATCAGAGCCAGGATCAGGTCAGGATCAGAGCCAGGATCAGAGCTGGGATCAGGCCAGGATTGGGTTGGGATCAGAGCTGGGATGGGGCCGAGATCAGAGGCAGGATCAGGCCAGGATCAGAGCCAGGACTGGGTCAGGATCAGAGCTGGGATCAGAATCAGGATTGGGTTGGGATCAGAGCCGGGATCAGAGCTGGGATGGGGCCGAGATCAGAGCCAGGATCAGGCCAGGATCAGAGCCAGGATTCAGTCGGGATGAGAGCCAGGATCAGAGCTGGGATGGGGTTGGGATCAGAGCCAGGATCAGAGCCAGGATTGGGTCAGGATCAGAGCCAGGATCAGGCCAGGATCAGAGCTGGGATCAGAGCAGGGATGGGGTTGGGATCAGAGCTGGGATCAGATCTGGGATGGGGTCGGGATCAGAGCCGGGATCAGATCTGGGATGGGGTCGGGATCAGAGCCGGGATGGGGCCGGGAATGTGGGCGCTCACTCTGCAGAGCCGGAGCCACGCTGCGGGAGAAGCGGAAGCTGGAGCTGACGCGGGAACACATTCCCGTGGTGAAGTAGGAGCTACCGCACTCGTGGGCCCAGAGCGGGCTGCAGGCCTGCGGGACACAGCGGATCCCGGGATCCCATGGAATCCATCCTGGGATCCCACGGAATCCACCCTGGGATCCCATGGAACCCATCCTGGGATCCCACTGAATCCACCCTGGGATCCCATGGAACCCATCCCGGGATCCCACGGAATCCATCCTGGGATCCCATGGAACCCATCCCGGGATCCCATGGAATCCATCCTGGGATCCCATGGAACCCATCCCGGGATCCCACGGAATCCATCCTGGGATCCCATGGAACCCATCCCGGGATCCCACGGAATCCATCCTGGGATCCCATGGAACCCATCCCGGGATCCCATGGAATCCATCCTGGGATCCCATGGAACCCATCCCGGGATCCCACGGAATCCATCCTGGGATCCCACGGAACCCATCCCGGGATCCCATGGAATCCACCCTGGGATCCCATGGAACCCATCCTGGGATCCCTTGGGAAATGGGGAATCGTGGGATTCTGGGATTCTGGGATGGAGCTGGATGGCTTCCAGTCCCAGATTTGTCCAAGCTTCTGTTGGACGTTTCCAGGGATGGAAATTCCCAAATAAATAAATGAATAAATGGATGAATGAATAAATGAATCCAAGAATTAAAAAGATTCAGTAAAATTATAGATAATATTGATTTGTAATATATTGAATTATATTTATATTATATTACATTACATTACATTACATTACATTACATTACATTATATTATATTATATTATATTATATCATATCATATCATATCATATCATATCATATCATATCATATTATATTATATTATATTATATTACATTATATTATATTATATTACATTATATTACATTACATTACATTATATTATATCTATTTTATTATTTATTTTATCTTATCTTTAATTTAATTTTTAGTTTATCTTTATTTTAGTTTTTAAATTTTATCTTTATTTACGTTATTTTACTTTATTATTTTACTTTATTTTACTTAATTATTTTATTTTATTTCATTTCATTTCATTTTATTTTACTTCATTTCATTTTATTTTATTTTACTTTATTTTACTTTACTTTACTTTATCTTTATTTTACTTTATCTTTATTTTCCTTTATCTTTTTTTCATTTAATTTCTTTTCATGTCATTTCATTTCACTTCATTTCCCTTTCTTTTAGCTCCATCCCATCAATCCCATCAATCCCATCCCATCCCATGGATCCCATCCCATCCCATGGATCCCATCCCATCCCATGGATCCCATCCCATGGATCCCATCCCATGGATCCCATCCCATCCCATCCCATCCCATCCCACTGATCCCATCCATCCCATCCCATCCCATCCCATCCCATCCCATCCCATCCCATCCCATCCCATCCCATCCCATCCCATCCCATCCCATCCCATCCCATCCCATCCCATCCCATCCCACTGATCCCATCCCATCCCATCCCATCCCATCCCATCCCATGGATCCCATCCCATCCCATCCCATCCCATCCCATCCCATCCCATCCCATCCCATCCCATCCCATCTCATCCCATGGATCCCATCCCATCCCATCCCATCCCATCCCATCCCATCCCATCCCATCCCATCCCATCCCATTCCATCCCATCCCATCCCATCCCATCCCATCCCATCCCATCCCATCCCATCCCATTCCATCCCATCCCATCCCATCCCACCCCTCCAATCCCCAAACCCCTCCCCACCCCCTCCTCCTGTGTCACATTCCCGCATTCCCGGCGGCATTCCCGGGAATTCGGCTCACCAGGACGCTGCTGTCGCGGGGGTCGCTGGCCAGGCTCAGCCCCAGGCGCATGTTGTCCTTGCGCTCCGACACGTTGGACAGCGTCACGCGCCCTGCGGAGACAGCGCGGCATTCCCGGGAATCCCGGCGGCCCCGGGAGCTCCGGAGGAACCGGGAATTCTGAGCCGGAGAGGGATCCCTGCTCCCGGAACTCCAGGTTTGGGGGATTTTTGGGAAGTGAGAAAAAAACTGGAAAAATTGGGGTTTTTTTTCCCAAGATGAACAATCAAGGAAGGAAAATTTTTTGGGAATGAGGCTGGAGAGGAAGAAGTCTGGAATGCCTCCCGGAATTTCTGGGAATTCTGAGCCGGAGAGGGATCTCTGCCCGCCAAACTCCGGAATTTTTGGAAAGTCAGAAAAAAATTGGGAAAATTGGGGTTTTTTTTTTCCCCAAGATGAACAATCAAGGAAGGAAAATTTTTTGGGAATGAGGCTGGAAGTTGGAGAGGCGGAAATCCCTTGGAGGGCTCAGCTCCTCATCCTGGATTCCCAGGAAATCCCTGTTTTTCCCATGGCACAGCCCAGAAATTGGGATCGGCCAATCCTAAACCGCGTCCCAAATCCCGCTCCGACCGTTCCTCCGGAAAACCCTTGGGAATCAAACCGGGAATGGCAGAATAACTGGGGACAGAAGGAATTCCAAACCCATCCAGGCCACTCCAAGCCCCACCCAACCCAACCTCGGAGGCATCCAGGGATTTCTCTGGGAATTCTCTGGGATTTCTCTGGGAATTCCGCCTTCCCTCCATCCCGTTTTTCCCAGGATGTTTGGGATGGCCAGGAATGCCGTACCCAGGTTGAGCTTGGTGCAGTTCCCGTCACTCGGCACCGGACACTTGTAGACGTCTCCGGTTTTCTGGTGCCCGTTGGATTCGTACGGAGCTCCCACCACCAGCCTGTGGAAAACACGGATCCGTCGGGAAAACAGGAATTCCGACCCCTCCCGGGAAAAAAAAAAAATAAATCCCTGATTTGGGAGCGGCCTCGGTGGAAGGGGAAGTTGGGAATGGGATTCTGCCAGCTGGAATGCTGGGATTTATTCCCAAGGGAGGGAGGGATCCGGATCCCGCTGGAAGCGCCGGGAAAATCAGGGAAGCAGCTCCAGGATGGCCCCAAATCCCTGGGAATCCTCTCATGGATTGTCCCGGCTCTTCCCTCTTTTCCAGAGGGACTTGGAATGGTTTGGGATGGAAGGATCATCTCATCCCAACCCCCTCCGTGGGCAGGGACTCCTCCCCCTTCATTCCAGGAACTTCTCCAGGACATTCCGGGATGTGGAATTCCAGTGGAACCGCAGGGAATTCCAAGGAGCGCTCCCAGCAAATCCCACTGGGATCCACGAGGAATCTTGCCCCGGAAAATCCTGGAAAAGGGAATTTCCTCCAAACTGGAGTCGCTCCAAACATTGGGATCCCAAATGGAGGGAATTTTTCCCAGGAAAATTGGGAATTCTCCCACTCTCCAGGATCCGGGAGCTGCTCAATCCCAATCCCATTCCGGGCGGGATAATTCTGGCACATCCAAACATTTTTCCCGTTTTTTCCTCCACCTCAACATTCCAACCCAGCAACCCCAAAGCGGGAAGAGATTCCCAAGGAATCCATCCCTTCTTTCCAGGTTATCCCAAAAATCCCCAGCGCCGGGAGCTGTCGGCTCCCCCCCAAAAAAAATTGGGAATTTTTAAAAATTTTTTTTTTTGCAGCTTCCCAAAATTTCGATGGATGCGATCCCGCTCCGGATCTCCGGAAAAACTGCGGAGCTCTTTTGTTCCCAGCAGCTGGAAAAGCCACGGGCGCAGCTGGTCCCGGTTAGAGCGGGAATTGTCATTCCATAAAAATGTCGCTGCTCCAAAGGCAAACACCCCAATCCGGAATCGCTCGCGCGAGGAAACGCTCCCGAATCCAAGGATTCTCATGGAAAAACTTCCGGTCTTAATGTGGGAATTGGCCATGGGAGAATCGGCTCCAGCTGGAGCTGTCATTGACAGGGAAAGTGGGAATAAAGTTAAGGAAAACTGGGAAAAAAGTTGGGGAGAATTTGGGGAAAAAGTTGGGGGAAAAGTAGGAAAAAAAGTCAGGGAAAATTGGGGAAAATTGGGAAAACGTTGGGGAATCTTTTCTTGGGATTCTCCAGAGGGAAGCCAGAGATCCCACGGGATTCCCTGGATGCCGATCCCGGAACAGCTCCGTGGGAAATCCCGGCTGAGCCGAGAGAACCTCGCCGGGAAACTCCGGGAAAAAGGGGGAAAAGAATCCTGGGAAAAATGGGAATGCGGAATTCCCGCTGCCCAGGGAATCCCAGAATTCCTGGGGCTGGCCTGGCTCCCGTTATCCGCTCTTTCCTGGGAATTGTCCATGGGAATGGGGCTCCTGGTGTTCCTCTCCGGGATTCCTTGGAAAAGGAACTTTGGGATGAGAGATTCCCATGGAATTCTCATCCAGCTCCTGGAATTCCCGTCCAGCTCCTGGATAAGATCAGCCCTGGGATTCCCTGGGATCCATCCCTGGGATCCCCGAATCCCCAACCCGGGGCTGATCCCACATTCCCAAGGGATTTTCCCGCTGGATCTCCAGGCCCCGCCCCCTCCCTGGGAACTGAACCCGGGGCTGCTCCAAGGAATCCACAATTCCCAAATTCCCAAATATTCCCACCCAAAATTCCTCATTTTTTTAAAGGAAAACCTTTTCCAGGAGCAGCCTCAGCCCGGCCCAGCGATTCCCGGGAATTCCGCGGGAGATTTGGGGCGGATCGAGATCATTCCCACCAGAATTCCCATCGGAATTCCCATCGGAATTCCCGCTTTTCCGGAGCCCGCTCACCATTTCTTGCCGCCGATGTCGTGCTGCTGCACCGTGTATCCAAAGAAAGATTCCCGGGATCCCGGAATGATCCGGGGCCTCTCGGTGTCCACGTTGAAGGAATTCCCGAATCCTGGGGGAAAAAAAAAACGGGAAGGATCCGTCAGCCAAAAAAAAAAAAAAAAAAAGCCGGAATTTCCCCCTCCTTATCCCAAAATTCTTTCCAGCTCCTTTTATCCCAGTGCCTCAGGAAGCTCCCACTTTTCCCATTTTCCCCATTTTTTCCCAGTTTTCCAATTTTTTCCCATTTTCCCCATTTTTATCCCAGTTTCCCCATTTATTCCCATATTTCCCACTTTTCACATTCTCCCTTTTTCCCCCTTTTCCACAGTTTTCCCATTTTTTCCCATTTTTTCCCCATTTTCCCCCCGTTTTCCCCGAATTTTGGACACCGGGAATGTTCTGATCCCGCCATTCCAGGATCCTTCCAGGATTCCATTCCAGCATTTTTTTGGGATGAATCCCAGGCTCCGGCTCCAAGGAAGAGACGGGAAAACCTCGGGAAGGGAGGCTTGGAATTCCAGCATTCCCAAAATTCCGCTCCCCATCCCGGAGTTCCCAGGGAAGATCCGAGCCTGGGGATGGAGCCTGGAGCTCCTGGAGGATTCGGAATTCCCGGAATTCCCAGAATTCCCAGCCCTGAGCGGCCGATCCCGGGAATTCCCTGGAATCCAGGGATGAGCCGGGCTGGATTCGGCCGCTCCCATGGGAATCAGGGGATGGGATCCATGGAAAAAGCCATTCCCGAGGTTTTCCCAAGGAATTGCCATTCCCGGGAATGGGGAGCGGCGGCTCCGGCCGGGAAAATCCCTGAGGATGGAATTCCAAGCGGAACGGGGAGATTTCTTTGGGATGAATCCTCTGGAAAACGGCGCTTCCAAGGAAACAGCGGGAATGCCATCCCTGGCATCCCAATCCCAGGAGGAATTCCAGAGAAATCCCGGGAATTTCCTCTGGGATGGACACGGATTCCCGGGATTCCATCCCCTGAATCCTGCCGGATGCGGCATTCCAAGGAAAAACCGAAACCTTGGAATTCTCCTCCAGGCCAGGGACGGGAGGCTCCGATGGGAATTTCTCGGGAAGGAAAACTCTGGAAAAATCCAGCTGGGAATGTCTGGATAACCAGGAACGTCGGGAATAAAGGGAAGGTTTGGAATTCCAGGAATAAATTCCGACCACGTATTCCGAGGAGGAGCTTCCAAACGCTCCGGGAGGAAATTCCAGGATTAAAAAAAAAAACCCGGGAGACCGGGATGAGAGCCAAGGAATTCACATCCCAAAAAAAACCAAAAACCCGGGAAAGAGAAAAACTGGGATTGGCCATGGAATTCTGGGAATGGGAAAAGAGCAGCCGGAGGGAATTTTGGGAATTTGGGAATTGGAAGAGCTCGGGATGGATTTTCCCCTTGGATTTTCCTGGATTTTGTCCCGGGGAGGAATTTTGGGAATGGGAACATTGGGATAAGGGAGAATCCCATCCCGGGAAAGGGACGGGAACTCCCAGATAAACAGAAATATTCCAGGGAAATCTCTGGGAAAACGGGAGAATCCCAAGGAAAGCCAAAAAAAAATCCAGGAGAGGAAAATTCCAAGAAAAATTAGGAATATTCCAGCTGGGAATATCCCGAGAGGCTGGAATGGGAATTCCCAAAAATCCCGGAGATTTTTCCGCTTGGGAATGACGTCATTATCCCAAAAAAGCGAGGAAAAGCTCCAGGTTTTCCTTGGAATTCTGAGGGGGGGAAGAATCGAATTCCTCCTTTTTTCTTTGGAGGTTCTGGAGAATCCAAAGTTTTGGGTTTTGTCGGGAAAAACGTTGGGAATTCGGGGAAAATGTCGGGGAAGGAAGGATGGGAATGAAATCAGCCCGATGGGAAAATCGGGATAAAGGGAAATCCGGGAATTTCCGGGATGGGGATGAGGATTCCAAAGGTGGGGAAATGGGGGAAAAATGGGGGGAAAATCGGGAAAAATGGGAGAAAAAATTTGGGGAAAATGGGAGAAAATATTGGGGAAAAAAGGAGGGAAAAAGTGGGAAAAATGAGGGGGGAAGGGGGGAAAATACTGGGAAAAAAGATGGGAAAAGGGGGGAAAAAAAGAGGGAAAAAATTGGGAAAATGGGGAAAAAAAGGGAGAAAAAATTGGGAGAAAGGGAGGAAAAATGGGGGAAAAAAGCGGGAAAAGCGCCCTGCCCGAATCCTTTGGAATTCCCAACTGGAAAAGGAACTCTGGGAATCTCCTGGAAGTTTTCCCGTCATTCCCAGCCCTGGCTGAACGTTTGGAGCCGGATTTTGCCGCCTTTGCTCCGGAGTTTTCTGATCCCGGGAGCTGCCGGAGGAATATCCCGGGTTTTTTATGGAATTGTCAGGAAAATTCCAGTTTTTTTCCCCGGTTTCCGGCACTGATGGAGCTCGGGATGGAATTCCTGGAGCGGGAAGGTTGAGCTGAAGCTGGAAAATTTTCTAAAGGATGAAAATATTTGGGAAAAAGCTCTGGGAAGCAGCTGGAATTCCCAGGAATCCAAGGAATGCTGGCAGCTCCAAGGGAAAATCCCAGGATTTTTGGATGGGAATGCTGGGGAAGCTCGGTTATCCTGGGATATTCCCACTTTCCCAAAAAATCCCTGGATACGGAAACATCCCGAGCCAGAAGGGGTCGGGAATGGGAATTCCCATGGATAGAAAACATCCCGGGATGGAAATTCCAGAGGGAGAAACTCCCAAGGGACACAAATCCCTGGGGAGAGAAAATCCCAGAGGGAATTTTCCAGGATGGAAATCCCTGGATACAGAAAATTCCAGAGGGAGAAACTCCTGAAGGACCCAAATCCCTGGAGAGAGAAAATTCCAGAGAAATCCCCAAGGTTGGAAACATCCCAAGGACGGAAATCCCTGTGGGACCCAAATCCCTGGATACAGAAAATTCCAGAGGGAATTTTCCAGGATGGAAATCCCTGGAGGGAGAAAATTCCAAGAGCAGAAACCCCCGAGGATGGAAAATCCCTGGATACAGAAAATTCCAGAGGGGAAAACTCCTGAAGGACCCAAATCCCTGGAGAGAGAAAATTCCATTGGGAATTTTCCAGGACGGAAATCCCGGCCCAGAACCATCCAAGGATGAGGGAAAAAAAAAATCCAGGAGAGCGGAGCGAAAATCCGGGAATGTTTCCATAAATCCGCCGTGTCCAGAGGGGGAAATTCCCGAGGCTCCGCCAGCTCCCGGATTTTTCCAGGATCCCATTCCAGAGGCGGCTCCGCATCCATCGCTGCGGCCACACATGGATCCAATTATCCCGGGAAAAGCGGCTCCCTGGGAAGGATCGGCGGGCAGAAAGGGAAAACAAAAATCCCAAAAATCCCCCCAAAAAAAAACTCCCAGAAAAAAACTCCCAGAAAAACCCTGGCGCGTTTTCCACAGGAACTTTGGGAATGTTTGCAGCTGGAGCCGGCGGCCGAGTGGGGAAAAGCGCTTTTCTTTCCAGGTTTCTCCAGCTTTTTTCCCGGTTTTTCCCGTTTTTTTCCCGGTTTTCCCCTGTTTTTTCCCAATTTTCCCAGATTTTTCCCAGTTTTTCCCGTTTTTTCCCGGTTTTTCCCAGTTTTCCCCGGTTCCTTCCCGGTTTTTCCCGTTTTTTCCCCGTTTTTCGGCTCCCGGCGCGGGTGGATTCCAGATGGGATAAAACCAGCAATGAGCGCTGCCTTTTCCAAGGAAAAAAAAAAACCGGGAAAGGGCGGAAAATCCATGGAACGGGAGAAGCTGCAGCTCCTGGAATTAAACCCCGCCTGAAGCCCGGGTTTAACCCCGAGAATTCCCGGTTTTCCAAAGGGATTTATGGAAAAGGGAAGTTCCCTTCCCCTCCTTTGGGATTATCCCGATAAACCCCGCTCCAAAACCGAGGGAAAACCGGGAATCTCCCGGCAATTCCCAGATTTCCATCCCTCTCCAGCTCCCTCCCGCTCCCGGCAAAACTTTTCCAAGAGCCGCCCTGGAGGTTTTGGGGATTTTTTTTTTTCCCAAGCCATTCCCGGGGGTTTTTTTTGGGATTGGGACTCACCGGGCAGGAGGAAGAGGGAGCAGGCCAGGAGAATCCCGCCGGGAATGGCCATGGAATCATCGGGAAGCGCCGATCCCAAATCCCGGCCCCGATCCCAAAGCTTTTCCCGGCTCTCCCTGACAGCGGGAGAGCCCCGGGACCGCGGGGGAGGGGCCGGGAAAACTGGGAGGAGGGAAAGGATGGGAATGGGGGCGGGAATTCCAGCGGCGACACCCTTTAGGGAGCGGATTCCAGGCGGGAATTCCAGATGTACCAGCCGGGAATTGACTGTGCCATTCAGGAATTCCAGCCGGGAATTCCAGCCTGGAATCCTGAGATTCCAGGATCCCAGGACTGCATGGATTCCCAGCCTTTTCCAGCCGTGCCAACCTTTAGGGAGCGGAATCCAGCCAGGAATTCCAGCCGGGAATCGGCTGTGCCATTCAGGAATTCCAGCCGGGAATTCGAGATGTGCCAGCCGGCAATTCCAGTCTGGAATCCTGAGATTCCAGGATCCCAGGATTGCATGGATTCCCAGCCTTTTCCAGCCGTGCCAGCCTTTAGAGAGCGAATTCCAGCCGGGAATTCCAACCGGGAATTCGAGATGTGCCAGCCGGGAATTCCAGTCTGGAATCCTGGGATGAGGAAAGGATGGGAATGGGGGCGGGAATTCCAGTGGCGGCACCCTTTAGGGAGCGGATTCCAGGCGGGAATTCCAGATGTGCCAGCCGGGAATTCCAGCCGGGAATCGGCTGTGCCATTCAGGAATTCCAGCCGGGAGTTGGAGCTTTTCCAGGCGGGAATTCCAGCCGGGAATCGGCTGTGACATTCGGGAATTCCAGCCGGGAATTCCGACCTGGAATCCGCTGTGCCAGTCGGGAAATCCAATCTGGAATCCTGGGATGAGGAAAGGATGGGAATGGGGGCGGGAATTCCAGCCGGGAATTCCAGTCTGGAATCCTGAGATTCCAAGATCCCGGGATTGAACGGATTCCCAGGAAAGGATGGGAATGGGAGCGGCCTCCTCCAGCCGTGCCAGCCTTTAGGGAGCGGATTCCAGCCGGGAATTCCAGCCGGGAATTCGAGATGTGCCAGCCGGGAATTCCAGCCGGGAATTCCAACCGGGAATTGGAGCTTTTCCAGCCGGGAATTGGCTGTGCCATCCGGGAATTCCATCCAGGAATTCCAGCCGGGAATTGGAGCTATTCCAGCCGGGAATTCCAGCCGGGAATCGGCCGTGCCGGCCCTGCCACCTCTGCCGGGAAAAGAGGGAGAGAGAGGAGAAGGGAAAAGAGGGGAAAATGGGGAAAATCTGGGGAAACACCGGGAAAAAAACGCGGGAAAACCGGGAGAGAGGAGAGGGAAAAACTGTGGGGGGAAAAGGAGGAAAAACCTGGGAAGAAAAGGGGAAAAAAACTTGGGAATAAAGGGGGAAAATTTGGGATGAAAAGGAGGGGAAACTGGGAATAAAAGGGAGAAAAACTTGGGAATAAAGGGGGGAAAATCCTGGGAGAGAGGAGGAAGAAATTGGGAGAGGGGAAAAACTAAAGGGGAAAAACCGGGATAGGGGAGGAGAAATCTGGGAATTTTCCATCCCAGGGAGCGAATTCAGCTGGATTCGGATCTGGGAATGACGTCATTCCCAAAGGGAAGATCCCGTGGTTTTCCCAGATTGAAATCCTTGGATGACTCCTCCAAAACCTTGGAGAAGGAGGAGGCCGCGTCCTCCGGATCCAGGAATTTTTGTTTGCCTGGAAAAAAAAAACCTCTGGAAAAAACCGGGAATTACTCCTGGAATCTGGGAATGGGGAGCTCACCCCATCCCGACCCCTCTCCGGGCACGAATCCCCGGATACAGAAAATTCCAGAGGAATTTTCCGGGGCCGGATCCCAGCTCCTCCAAATCCCACGGGATTTTGGCGCTTCCATCCCATTCCCGATTTTTCCCGATTTTTTGGGATCATCCCGGGAGCTTTTCCGAGGTTTTTTTATCTTTTCCCGTTTTTCCAGCTCCTCGATCCCGACCTTTGGGAGGCCTCGGATGCCGCGGGAATTGGGGAAGAGCCAGGAATGTAAACACGGGCCGGGAATGACAACAAATTCCCGAATTCCCGGGATTTCAGCGCGGGAGGAGCCGGGGGAGCTCGGGCAGGGATTTGGTGCCGTTCCCGAGGTTTTTCCAGGGAAAAGCGGAGGTTTGGGAACAGCTCCGGGGCTGGGTTTGGGATCGGGATTTGGGGATCCCTTGGTCCCGATCCAGCGGCTGCACTGAGCTCCCGGATCCCGGGAATTGATCCAAGGGAAAAAGCTGGAAGAGGAATTCCGGCCTCTGCTGGAGCCAGGAAAACGGGGAACGGCCCCCCAGCAAATCCTGGGATGAATCCTGGGATTTATCCCCCAAAAATCTGGGATGAATCCTGGGATCAGCTCCCAAAATCCTGGGATGGATCCTGGGATTATCCGCCTAAAATCTGGGATGGATCCTGGAATCTGCTCCCAAAATCCTGGGATGGATCCTTGGATCTGCTCCCGAAACTCCCCTTAAATCTTGGGATGGATCCCAGGATTTATCCCCCAAAACCTGGGAGTGAATCCTGGGATCAGCTCCCAAAAAATCCTGGGCTGGATCCCTGGATCTGCTCCCAAAATTCTGAGGAGGATTCTGGACGCAGCTCCCCTAAAATCCTGGGATGGATCCCGGGATTTATCCTCCAAAATTCTGGGATGAATCCTGGTATTTAACCCCCAAAATTCTGGGATGGATCCCAGAATCTGCTTCCCAAAGTCTGGGATGGATCCTCGGATTATCCTCCCAAAATTCTGGGCTGATTTCTGGGATCAGCTCCCAAAAAATCCTGGGATGGATCCCTGGATCTGCTCCCCAAAAGTGGAAAAGCCGGAATCTCGGGAATGCCGCTGGGAATTCGGGAATGCCGCTGGAGATTCCGGGGCTGGAGGAGGCCGGGATTGGAACCCTGGGAATTCTTTCCGGGCTCTGAGCGTCGCCTTTTCCAGGGATCTGCAGCCGGATCCGGGAAACGAACCCGGATGGGAACGGGATCCCAGGCAACATTCCCAACATTCCCAACATTCCCAACAGTCCCAACATTCCCAACATTCCCAGCAAATCCTTGGGATGGTCGCTGCCTCTGCCTGGATCCACACGGATCCCGGAGTTCCCAAAGCCGGGATTTGGGATTGGCCTGAGCTGATTTCCCGCCCATTCCAGAGGAATTCCCAGCGGGAATTGTCCCATCCTGGGCGGGAGCAGCGGTGCTGAGAATTCCCAAAAACTCTCCAAAGAATTCCCAAAAACTTTCCAAAGAATTCCCAAATATTTCCTGAAGAATTCTCAAACAATTCTCAAGGAATTACCAAAGATTTCCCAAAGACTTCCCAAAGAATTCTCAAAGATTTCCCAAAGAATTCCCAAAGAATTCCCAAACAATTCCCATTCCCAGCTGGGATCAGGAGCTTTCCCACTTTTCCCAAATCCCAGCCCCTTTCCCGACATTCCCGAACTCCTCCCAATCCACATTTGGGATTTGGGAGATCCTGGGGATCCCAGCACGGAAATTCCAGCCGGGAATTCCCGGGATTCCTTCCCTCCCCATCCTCACCTTTCCCAAATTCCAGCCGCAAGGAGCCGGAGCCGCTGCGAGGCCTTGGAAAAACCGGGAATCTCCTCCGGATATTCCCAATCCCGAGCTCGGGAGGCGGCTCCGGGAAAAGGAGATTTTTTTGGGAAGAGGTCGGAGCCGGCTGGGTCGGGAATTAGAGCGGTGACGTCATTAATTCCCGGAAATCTCATTAACCCGGCCACGCCCACCTGAATTATCCCGGAAAATCCATCCTGGCCGAGGAATGGCCGGGAATTCTCCTCATTCCCAGATCCTTTGGAATTCTCCTCATTCCCAGATCCTCTGGAATTCTCCTCATTCCCAGATCCTCTGGAATTCTCCTCGTTCCCAGATCCTTTGGGAATAATGAATAAATAATGAAATAAGTGATAAATAATAAAGAATAATAAATAAATAAATAAATAAAGAATAATAAAAAAAATAATAAATAATAGATAATAAATAAAGAAAATAACAAATAATAAATAAATAATAAATAATAAAATAAAAACAAAAACAAAACTAAAACTAAAACTAAAACTAAAAAATAAAAACTAATAATGAATCACGAATAAATAATAATACAATAAATGATAAATAACTGACAATTAACAGTTAGGAGCAAATAAATAATGAATAATGAAAAATAAAAATTAAATAAAGCACAATAAATGATTAAATAAAGAAAAAGATGATAAATATTTAAAAAATCAATAATAAAAAGTAAATAATAAATAATAAATAAATAATAAAATAAGTAATAAGTAATAAGTAATAAGTAATACGTAATAAATAATAAAGAATAAAGAATAAAGAATAAAGAATAAGTAATAAATAATAAAGAGATAAAGGGATAAATAAATGAATGTGATAATTAATTAACTAAAACGATTCAATATTAAAGGAATATTTCTCCATCTAATTATTTTATAATTATTTATTTCTACCCGCCGTCCTCCATTCCAATACCGTTCATTAATGGCTTTAAACGCGGCTCGGAAAGGGTTAAAGGGAACCGGAACCGGGACCGGGACCGGACCGGGGCCTCCAAAGGGTTAAAACTGACCCAGAACCGGGACCGGACCGCGGCTCAGAAAGGGTTAAACCGGAACCGGGACCGGACCGGGCTGGGGAAGGGTTAAAGCGGGACCGGGACCGGACCGAGGCTCACAAAGGGTTAAACCGGTACCGGATTTGGGCTCCCAAAGGGTTAAACCGGAACCGGGACCGGGCCGGGCTGGGGAAGGGTTAAAGCGGGACCGGGACCGGGCCGGGCTGTGAACGAATTAAACCGGGACCGGACCGAGGCTCACAAAGGGTTAAACCGGGACCGGACCGGGCCGTGAAGGAATTAAACCAGGACCAGACCGGGGCTGTGGAAGGGTTAAACCGGGACCGGGACCGGACCGGGCTGTGAACGAATTAAACCGGGACCGGACCGAGGCTCTGGAAGGTTAAAGCAGAACCGGGCTCGATCCCGAACCGCGGCTCCCGAAGGGTTAAAACTGACCCCGAACCGGGACCGGACCGCGGCTCCCGAAGGGTTAAAGCGGAACCGGGACCGGACCGGGGATGTGAAGGAATTAAACCGGGACCGGACCCGGGCTCCCGAGGCGTTAAAGCGGAACCGGGACCGAGGCTGTGAAGGGTTAAAGTGGAACCGGGACCGTACCGGGGCTATGGAAGGGTTAAAGCGGGACCGGAACCGAACCGGGCTGTTAACCCGGGTAACCCGGGTAAAGCTTAACCCGGGACCGGACCGGGGCTCCTGAAAGGTTAAACCGGGACCGGACCGGGGCTGTGGAAGGGTTAAAACGGAACCGGACCGGGTTTCCCGAAGGGTTAAAACTGATCCCGAACCGGGACTGGGCCGGGGCTGTGGAAGGGTTAAAGCGGCGGCTCCGGAGCTCCCGAAGGGTTAAACCGGGACCGGACCGGGGCTCACGAAGGGTTAAAGCGGAACCGGGACCGGACCGAGCTGTGAAAGGATTAAACCGGGACCGGACCGGGGGTCCCGAAAGGTTAAACCGGGACCAGGAGCGGACCGGCGTGTGAAGGGATTAAACCGGGACCGGACCGAGGATGCGGAAGGGTAAAGGCGGAACCCCGGCAGAGTAGGGTTAACACACGGAACCCCGGCAGTGGAAGGGTTAAAGAGGCAGAACCCCGGCGGTGCAAGGGTTAAGAAGCGGCGGTCCCGGCAGTGGAAGGGTTAAAGAGGCGGCGGAGGCTGCGGGCCCCCCCGGGGGCGGTGCGGGGCTGACATCACGGCCCCGCCGCGCCGAGCAGCGGGCAGCGCTCCCCGCCGGGCAGCGGCCACGGCCCGGCCTCCTCCTCCTCCACATCCTCATCTTCCTCCTTATCATCCTCTTCCTCCTCCTCATCATCTTCCTCATCTTCATCTTCATCCTCATCCTCCCCCCGGTTCCCGCCGCCGCCGCCGCCGCCTCCTCCCCGCCGCATGACCGTGACCAAGGTAAGGCGCTGCCCGCGGTGCCCGCCAGGTGCGGCCCCTCCCGGCCCGGTTCGGCTTCTCCTCCTCCCGGCCCGGTTCGGCTTCTCCTTCCCCCGGCCCGGTTCCGCATCTCCTCCCGGCCCGGTTCCGCTGCTTCTCCTCCTCCCGGCCCGGTTCGGCTTCTTCTCCCGGCCCCGTTCCGCATCTCCTCCCGGCCCGGTTCCGCTTCTTCTCCTCCCGGCCCGGTTCCGCTTCTTCTCCTCCCGGCCCGGTTCCGCTTCTTCTCCTCCCGGCCCGGTTCCGCTTCTTCTCCTCCCGGCCCGGTTTCGCTGCTTCTCCTCCCGGCCCGGTTCCTCTTCTTCTACCCCCGGCCCGGTTCCGCTTGTCCCGGCCCGGTTCCGCTGCTTCTCCTCCCGGCCCGGTTCGGTTTGTCGCGGCCCGGTTCGGGGGATCCGAGCGGAACCGGGCCCCTCCCGCGGCCGCCCCGGGCCCGCAGCGCTGCTGCAGTTTTAACCCTTGGAGGGGGCGGCGGCGCCGGGGGAGCTCCCGCGGGAGGGAGCGGCGGAGACGGAACCGCCGGTACCGGGAATGGCCCGAACCGGGAATGGCCCCGAACCGGGAATGGTCCAGAACCGGGGAGCCCGAACCGCGCATCCCAAACCGGGCATCACGAACCGGACATCATCAACCGGGAATGGTCCTGAACCGGGAATGGTCCTGAACCGGGAATAGCCCCGAACCGGGAATGGTCCCGAACCGGGAATAGCCCCCGAACCGCGGTCCCAATCCAGGATCCCGGTCCAGGATCCCGGTCCAGGATCCCGCGGGCCCGGCCCCTCGCGGGGGTCGCGCATTCCCGGGATCTCTCCCTGAGCCGCTTTTCCAGCTCTTCCCGAACCTCTGCAGGTGGCCGGGAATGGGCTTGGAAAACCCCGGGAATGGCTCTGGGAGCTCGGGGGGATCCCAAATCCATCCTGGAGCGGCTCCCGGATCCCCGCGGGCGGGGGAGGTTTCGCTTCCTCAGGGATGATCCCGTCTCTTCCCATCCCGGGATCCCCGGGAGCTGATCCCGATCTCCCATCCCTGATCCCCGATCCCGCTCTCCCATTCCCAATCCCTGATCCCGATCTCCCATCCCTGATCCCAATCCCACTCTCCCATCCTTGATCCCCGATCCCGCTCTCCCATTCCCAATCCCTGATCCCGATTTCCCATCCCCGATCCCGCTCTCCCATCCCGTGGTTCTGCCCCCGAAGCGATCCCGAGCCCCTGGATCCTGCTGGATTTGGTGACCTGGAGCAAAGGGGGAAATTCCAGAGGATCCAAACCTGGGAATTTGGGATCAGGGATCCAAACCTGGGAATTGGGATCAGGGATCCAAACCTGGGAATTTGGGATCAGGGATCCAAACCTGAGCTGATGCCAGGCTGGGAATTTGGGATCAGGGATCCAAGGCCGGGCTGATTCCAGGGAATCCTTGGGAAGGCTCCGGAATGACCTCGGTGGGCTCCGGGAATGGGATCGATGATCCCATCAAAGCCTCAGGGCTGGATTGGGAAAGGCTGGAATATCGGGAATGGCGCTGGGGGCTGATCCCTCCCCAAAGCCTGGAATGGGATTTGGGAATGCCCAGGGAAAACAGGGAGAATCCGTGCTGGAATCCCAGGAAATTCCCAGCCCTTCCGGACAGGGATCGATGCCCAGGCCGGAATTTGGGATGTGGATCCACAGTCGGGATCAAAGAACCCCAAATTCCCGGGAATCCGGGGCCGCACTTGGAAGCCGGGCTGGGAATTCGGAGCCTCATTCCCAGGGATTTTATTGGAGTGGGATTTATCCCGGAAAAAAGGGAAAGCAGCTGCAGCAGAATTGGGAATTCGCTGTTGGATTTTAGGGAAGGGAAAAGTTTTCCATGATTTTATCCCAAAATTCCCTCTGCTCCATCCTGCGATCCATGAAATCCAAAGGAATTCCAGGAGCAGCTCGGCCCCGATTCCGGGGTTTTTTCCAGGCCAAACTGGGACGCGGATCCCGGGAATCTCTCCCTGGATATTCCCTGGATTTGGAGAGGGAAGAGACTTTTCCCGGATGTTTTTTTGGCTTTCCGGAATTCCGGGAAAAGCCGCGGCGATCCAAAGGGAACGGTGGGATTTGGGGATGGGAATGGTTCCCACGGCCAGGCAGGAAAAGGGGGGAGGGGGGGGAGCTCCAGGGAATTCCTGGATCCCGGGACAGGAATTCGGGATTCTCCTCCCACGCCGCAGGAGCCGGAAACCTTGGATAAGCTTTTCCAAAGTTTGTAAATATTCCCGGGAATCCGGGGCCCAGAGGCATCCCAGACTTTTCCTGGGATCTGGGGGGGGGAAGGATCTGGAATATTCCCTGGATCCGCCCCCCCCCCTCACTTCCCACGGGAAGGAGCGGCCGGAGCCGCTGGGGGAGTTTGGAATTAAAAATAGGATGGAGCCGAATCCATGGGAATGCTGGGAGAGGCTGAATTCCCTGGAAAAAACACCGAGGGGGTTTTTATTCCAGGAGATCCGTGGGAATTCGGGATAATTTAATGATATATAATATCAATTTATAATTTTATGATTTTATAATTCTTTGGTCTCGGTGCCTTGGGAAGGGAAAAGCTTCCGGAATTTTGGGAATTTTGGGAGTTGTTCTCAGCCTGGAGAAATCTCCCGGGAAACAGGAGGAGCAGGAAGGGGGCGGGAGCGGGATTGGAGGGAGAAGGGACGGGAATGGGAACGGAATCCTTGGGAATATCCAGGGGGAATTATCCAGAGGGAATATCCAGAGGGAAATATCCACAGGGAATATCCAGTGGGAATATCCATGTGGGAATATCCACAGGGAATATCCACGTGGGAATATCCAGAGGGAAATACCCAGGCAGGAATATCCAGGTGGGAATATCCATGGGGAATATCCAAAGGGAATATCCAGGGGGAATATCCAGGTGGGAATATCCACAGGGAATATCCATGTGGGAATATCCAGGCGGGAATTCCGTGCTCAGGGAGGGGCCGGAGTCTCGGAGCTTGGATCAGCCGCTCCCAATTCCCAGCCATTCCAGAGGCTGCTCCCAAATCCCGAAGGAATCCATGACCGGGATCTCATTTCGGGAAGAGGGATCCGGAATGATCCGGAATGATCAGAATTTTCCCCAGGAAAACCCCGTTGAGAGGAGGAGGATCCCGGGATGATCCCACAGATCCTCTGGATTCGATTGGAAAAATCCTGGAGCCGGGATCCGAAGGAATGGGAACATCCCAAGGGAACATCCCAAAAACGGGAACATCCCAAGGGAACGGGATCATCCCAGGGAAATGGAGCCAAACCCAGATTCCAGAGGGAAAATCCCAACTATTCCCTGTCGGGATGAAATGAACGGAAGTTCTCCGTGGCTGGAGGTTGGAATGCCGGGATATTCCCGCTGGGAATTCTCGGTGTCCTCTGGAAGGGCGGATTCCGTGGCCGATCCATGGATCCATGGAAAAGCCGGATCGATCCGTGGCCGTGCCAGGAGGGAATTGGAGCTCAGGGATCGATTTCCCGGGAATGCGGGATGGGGCCTCCTCCGGGGGGTTCCTGAGATGGGATCCCGGGAATTCCAAATATCCCGGAGGGGCTCCGGGAGAGCCGGATTTGGGATCACGGGACCCAGGGAACGGCTCCCGCTGCCGGGGGGAGGGGCTGGATGGGATTTTGGGATTTTGGGAAGGAATTCCCAGAGCAGCTGGAGCTGCCCCTGGATCCCTGGAATGTTCAAGGTGAGGCTTGGAGCAGCCTGGGATGGAAACAGAGAATCCATGGAATGTGGGAGAGTTCGTTATTCCCTAAAATTCCTCTCCTTCCCTTCCCCATTTTCCCCCATTTTTCCCCCCTTTTTTTTCCCTTTTCCCCATTTTTCCCCATTTTCCCCCATTTCCCCCCTTTTTTCCCCTTCTGCCCCCAATTTTTTTCCTTTTTTGCACTTTTTCCCCATTTTTCCCCATTTTTCCCCATTTTTCCCATTTTTTCCCCATTTTCCCCCATTTCCCCCCCTTTTTTTCCCCTTTTCCCCCCAATTTTTTCCCTTTTTTGCACTTTTTCCCATTTTCCCCCATTTTGTCCCATTTTTTCCCATTTTTCCCCATTTTCCCCCAATTTCTTCCCCATTTTTTTACCCTTTTCCCACTTTTCCCATTTTTTCCCCACTTTTTCCCATTTCCCCCAATTTTTCCCCCATTTTCCCCCTTCCCTGATCCCCAAATTCTCCACAAAACCTTGGAAAATCCCGGCTGGCTTCCCCAATCCCTGTGGAAATTGGGAACAGGGATCGGGATCCGTCGGAATCCGGGAATGGGAAAATTTCCCGGCTCCAATTAAAATTCCCCTCACCCGAGACGACTCCAGCCCTTTTTAACGAGTTCTAATTAATTGGCATTCCGGGCAATTAATTTGGGATTCAATGGAATTAATTCATTGGGATTCAACGGAATTCATTGGGATTCAACGGAATCCTTCGGGGTCGTTCCCGGGGCCTGGCGGGAATTCCGGGATCCGTAACTCACCCCCGCCCGGCCGGGTGTTCCCAACCCCCTTCCCGCTTTTTTCCATGGAATTCCGTCCGACCCTGAATGGTTCCATTCATCCCGGGAGCTCCAGCCCGGATTCCCGGCTCCGGAGTCGTTCCCTAAATCCGGCCCCGAGGGGGGAAAAATTCTCCGGATGGAGGGTGGGGGAGGGGGGAGCTGCTCCCAAATCCCGGGATTCCGGAATTCCCAGAAATCCCGCGCTCCTTTGTTGGTGGTGAACGCTCCCAGGCCGGATCTGAGGCTGGAATGGAGCGGAATTCCCGGGAAAAGCTCTGGGAGCGGAATTCCCGGGAAAAGCTCTGGGAGCGGAATTCCCGGGAAAAGCCGTGCCAGGGAAAGGGAAAAATCAGGATCGATCAATCGGGATCAATTGGGATCAATCGGGATCCCGGGAGATCCGCAGAAATCCGGGAATTCTGGGAATGGCGGCAGCCACGCCCCTGCATCCAAAGCTTTTCCAAGCTTGTCTAAAATCCAAGGAATCCGGGTGGGAGCTGTGGCCGCCCTCCCGACGGATCCGGAATTCTCCGGGATGAGCTCGTCCCGCTCGTTCCGGCTTTTCCCCCCTCTCGGAATTCCCAAAATCCCGCCCCAGTCGGGAAAAACCTGGAATTGTTTTTCCCCTGGAGGAAATGGAATTCCATGGAGCTCAGCCCCATCCCGCTGGGATTCCCGCCGGGAATTTGCCCCTCCGGAAGCGCTGCGCGAATCCCAACAAATCCTGCCAAAAAATTATGGAAAAACGATGGGAAAACGATGGAAAAATCCATTTTTCCAGAAAAAAAAAAAACAAAACAAAAGTTTGGGAAGATCCAGCAAAATTCCCAATGGAAATCCCGGGAAGCTGCCGGGAATATTTGGGATGGGGCAGGGCCGGGAGCAGGGATCGTCACCATGGAGCTGATTCCTTGGGAATGGGGATGGGAATGGGAACGGGAATGGGAATGGGAACGGGAATGGGAATGGGAATGGGGATGGGAAATGGGAATGGGAATGGGGATGGCCGAAAAGGCTGAGCCGAATTCCGGGAATATCCAAGGAAAACTTGGACTTGTAGGAATCTGGGATCGGGAAATGTCCCTGGGCAGGGAATGGGATCCGAGGTCCACTCCAGAATTCCAGGATTCCGGGATTTCCAGGGATGCTGGCGAATCCCGAGCCATTCCCGGATTCCCGCGGATCCCCCGGATCCTTCTCCCGGTTTTTGGCGGTTGGGGATGGATCCCGGCTGGGAATGGGGATCCAAAGGGTTTCCTTCTTTTCCAGACTCCCGGAGCAGCCGCGGTTCCCTGAGCTCCGGCTCCATCCCGCGGGATCCGGAGGCTCCGGAGCAGCCGAGCGGGGCAGGTGAGGATCCCCAGGGACCCGGGCGGGGACGGCAAATCCCGGGATTCCGTGCCAGGCTGGGAATGTCCCATCCCGGATTTCTGTCAATCATCCCAGATTTCCATCAATCATCCTAAATTTCCATCAGTGATCCCATCCCAAATTTCCCTCAATCATCCCAAATTCCCAGCACTGATCCCAAATTTCCATCAGTGATCCGATCCCAAATTTCCACCAATTATCCCAAATTTCCATCATCAATGATTCCATCCCCAATTTCCTTCAATGATCCCAAATTCCCCTCAATCGTCCCAAATTCCCAGCACTGATCCCAAATTCCCATCATCCATGATCCCATCCCAAATTTCCCCTCTGGAAGTCGGGAATTCGCTCCTGTGGTTTTTTATCCGGAGTTTTCCGTGGATTCCCCCCGGGCCTGGAGCCGTTATCCCGAGGAATCTCGGAAAAGGGAGTGGGAGGAAAACCCGGCTCGCTTCCGGAATTTTTTCCGGAGGTGGAATTTTGGGATTGTTCCCGGCCCGTGGGGGCTGGGAAAGTTTGGATTTCCTCCTCCAGGATTTTTCCCGGACGGAAAACGATCCAAGCTCTTTGCGCCTTTCCGGGAGAATTCCCGTGGGAATTTGGGAAGCAGCTCCAGGATCCAGGAGGGACGAGAATTCCTGGGAATTTAAATCCAAAAAAAAACCTCGGAGCTTTTTCCTGGCATTTCCAGGAAGTGAAAATCCCTGGAAAGTCGAATTCCAGGGAAATCCCAGAGAATTCCAGGCTGGAAAAAGCTCAGCTGGGAAATTCCCGGCTGGAATTTTCCCGTCTCCCACGTTCCATGGATTCTGCTCCAAGCCCCATCCCAGCTCACCTTGAACATTCCACGGCTTCTCTGGGAATTCCAGAGAATTCCAGAGAATTCCAGAGAATTCCAGAGAATTTTTCCCACTTCCCACGGGAAGAATTCCTTCCCGCCATCCCATAATCCCACTTTTCGGAATCCCAATCCAAGCTTTCCATGGAATTCCTTCTCCCTCCGGACCTCGGCAGCCGCCTGGGATCCTCTGAAGGAAAAAAAAAGCAGGAAGAGGGATCGGGAATCGGGAATTCCATGCCCGGGGGTTGGATCCGGGAAGGGCTCCGGGGTTTTTTCCCTGGAATTCCTGGGAAATGAACGGAATTTTTTCCTTTTCCCAGAGCTCCATGCGGGATCTGCACAAGGCCGAGGTGCTCGGGAGCAAACGCGGCCTGGTGAGTGCCCCGAGCCGGGAATTCCACAAAATCCATGGAAAATCCATGGAAAACTCATCCCGGGGCAGCCCAGAGCTCCCCCCCCGGGGCCGGATCCGCTCCGGAGATCCCCGGGAATGTTGGGAATTGGCGCCGTTCCCGCCCCTCATCCCGAATTCCTTTGGGTTTTCCCTCTTGGGATGAAGCGTCGAGGCTGGATCGGGAATTCCGGGAATTGTGGGGAGGATGGATCGGGAATTCCAGGGCTGGGCTGGATCAGGAATTCCAGGAATTCTGATGAGGTTGCATTGGGAATTCCAGCTCCAGGTGAGGCTGGATCAGGAATTCCAGGGCCAGGAGGGATCGGGAATTCCAGGATTTGTCTGGATTGGGAATTCCAGGAATTGTGGTGAGGTTGGATCAGGAATTCCAGGGCTGGGCTGGATCAGGAATTCCAGGAATTTTGATGAGGTTGCATTGGGAATTCCGGGATTGGGATGGGCCGGTGCCTCCGGAGGGGGATCCCAGCCTGGATTTCACCTCCGGATCCGGATCCCAACAAACTCCGGGATATCAATCCCAAAACATCCCCTGGAGGATCCGGGATGGCCCCGAATCCCTTCCCAAACCAAATCCTTCGGGATCGAATCCCTGAGGCTCCCAAATCCCTCGATCCCGAGGGAAAATTCCCCGTGGAACCACCGGAAATTTGGGATCACGGCTCTATCCCGGGAAAGCGCCACAGCAGCGAAAATTCCCGGGAAAAATTCCAAACATTCCCAAGTTTTCCGCAGGAGGGAATCGCGGGATGTCCCGGGGAGGGATTGGGAAGCTCCGGCTCCTTCCCGGCCGTTCCCGATCCCGGATTTTCCTTGGAAAAGCGGCTCCCGGCGGTGCCCATTAATGAGCCTTTGATGCTGGAAATGTCAAACTCCGCCATTCCCGACCTTTCCATGGAAAAAAAAAACTTCCAGGGATGAGCCGGATCCGGAGGGAGGGAGGGAAAACAAAAATCCCGAAATTCCCACAAAACCCGGCCTCGCTTTTATCCGGGAAATCCCAGACAGGGAATTTTTGATCCCGGTTCCCGGATCCCTTTCCAGGAGTTTTCCCACCTCGGATTTCCTTTTCCCGAGGATTTTTCCAGAGCAAATCCCGCTTTTTTTCCCCCTCTCCCTCACCGAAACCATTGGAAAACCCTGCGGGAAAATCCCGTGGGAAAATCCCTTGGGAAAAATACCTTTATTCCCGTTAAAACCACAAAAACTCCGGGAAGGAAATCCAAGGAGAAGAACAAAAAGCCTGGAAAAGAGGGATTTTTCCTGCCAGGAATTCCAGGTGGAGGCGGGACGGGATTTCTGCGCCGCTCGGGGCGGATTTACCGGCGGCTATTTTTAGGATATCCAGGTTTTTTCGGGATTAGGGTCGGAGCCGCGCCGGCTGTTGCGGCCGGAGCTCCTTTCCCGGTTTTTCCCTTTCCCAGTTTTTCCCTCTCCTGGTTTTCCCCTTTTCCTGATTTTCTCCTTTCCCGATTTTTCCCCTTTCCCGTTTTTTTCGCTCTCCCGGCTTTTTCCCTCTCCCAGTTTCCCCTCTCCCGGTTTTTCCCTCTCCCGATTTTTTCTTTCCCAATTTTCCCCTCTCCCGGTTTTCCCTCTCCCGGTTTTCCCCTTTTCCTGATTTTCTCCTTTCCCATTTTTTTCGCTGTCCCTGTTTTTCCCTCTCCCGGTTTTCCCCTTTTCCTGATTTTCTCCTTTCCCGGTTTTTCCCCTCTCCCGATTTTTCCCCTTTCCCGTTTTTTTCCCTCTCCCGGTTTTCCCCTCTCCCGGTTTTCCCTTCTCCCGATTTTCCCTCTCCCGGTTTTTCCCTTCTCCCGGTTTTCCCCTCTCCCGGTTTTTCCCCTCTCCCGGTTTCCCCTCTCCCGGTTTTCCCTTCTCCCGGTTTTCCCCTCTCCCGGTTTTTCCCCTTCTCCCGATTTTCCCCTCTCCCGGTTTTCCCTTCTCCCGGTTTTTCCCCTCTCCCGGTTTTTCCCCTCTCCCGCCGTTTCCAAGGCTCCCGAGGGATGAAAGGATCCTTTGAGATCCCGGGAAGGGCCGGAGCTGCCGGGAGAGCGGGAAAAGATCCAAGAGCGGCCGGGGACGGCTCCCGGGCCTCTTCCCGATTTTCCAGGCCTTTCCATTCCCAGGGAATCAGGGCAGAGCTGCTGGAATTCTACTCCCGGCTTCTTTTCCCGCTTTTCCAGGGGTTGCTGTTCCCAGGGAATCAGGGTAGATCTGAAAGCTTCATCCTGGAATCTTCTCCCGCTTTTCCGGGCCTTTCCATTCCCAGGGAATCAGGGCAGAGCTGGGGATTTAATCCTGGAATATTTTCCTGCTTTTCCAGGCATTCCTGTTCCCAGAGCCGCTGGAATTTTATTCCCGGGTTCTTTTCCCGCTTTTCCAGGGGTTGCTATTCCCAAGGAATGAGGGCAGAGCCGGGAGTTTATCCTGGAATATTTTCCTGCTTTTCCAGGCCTTTCCATTCCCAGGGAATCAGGGCAGAGCTCCTGGAATTTTAATCCCGGGTTCTTTTCCCGCTTTTCCAGGCCTTGATGTTCCCAAGGAATCAGGGCAGAGCTGGGAGTTTATCCTGGAATATTTTCCCGGTTTTTCAGGCATTGCTGCTCCCAGAGCAGCTGGAATTTTACTCCTGGAATCTTTTCCTGCTTTTCCAGGGGTTCCTGTTCCCAGAGAAACAGGGAACAGCTCCTGGAATTTTACTCCCGGGTTCTTTTCCCGCTTTTCCAGGCGTTGCTATTCCCAAGGGCAGAGCCGGGGATTTCCTCCCGGCTCCTTTTCCCCGGGATCGCTGCCGGATCCTTGGGATCCGCTCTGGATCCGTGCGGGAAAACCTCGGGAATCGGAACATTCCCGACGCTCCAATTCCCGCCCGTCCCTTTCCGAGCGGGAATTCCTTTGGATCCCGGCGGTGTCCCGGCATTCCCGAGCCTTTGGGAGCCTTCCCAGGGTTTTTTGGGAATGTTTGTGCTGGGATGGGCCCATCCCGGTGCTTCCGTGTCCCGCTGGGCACCGACGGATTGGGGCTCTGGGAATAACGGGATTCCTGGGAATAACGGGATTCCTTGGGAATGGGATTCCTTGGGAATGGGATTCCTTGGGAATGGGATTTTTTTGGTAATGGGATTTTTGGGAATAATGGGGTTTTTTGGGAGTAATGTGTTTTTTTTGGGAATGGGATTCCTTGGGAATGGGATTCCTTGGGAATGGGATTTGTTGGGAATGGGATTTTCTTGGGAATGGGATTTTTGGGAATAATGAGGTTTTTGGGAATAATGAGGTTTTTTTGAGAATGGGGTTTTTTGGGAATAATGTTTTTTTTGGGGAATAGGATTCTTTGGGAATGGGATTCCTTGGGAAGGGGATTCTTTGGGAATAATGGGATTTTTTGGGAATAATAGGATTTTTTTTGGGATGGGATTCTTTGGGAATTGGATTTTTTTGGGAATTCCAAGCTTTCTTTTCGAGCCTTTCGGGATCCACTCCTCTCTCCAGGGAGCGCTTTCAATCCTTCGGGAACGCTCGTGTGGGGATGGTCCCACCGCCACGGGAAAAACTCCTGGAATGTGGGGTGGATTTTTCCCGGGAATGCCGATTCCCGCCTTTTCCCGCAGATGTCATGGCGGCCGCAGTACCGCAGCTCCAAGTTCCGGAATGTTTACGGGAAGGCGGCGAGCCGGGAGCTCTGCTTCGACGGGATTCCCATCACCAAGAACGTCCACGACAATCATTTCTGCGCCGTCAACGCGCGCTTCCTCGCCATCGTCACCGAGAGCGCCGGCGGCGGCTCCTTCCTCGTCATCCCGCTGGAGCAGGTGAGGCATTCCTGACCAGAATTCCCAAAAAATTCCTGCTGGTTTTCCTGGGGTTCCTTCCTCGTCATCCCGCTGGAGCAGGTGAGACATTCCCCATGGGAATTCCCAAAAAATTCCTGCTGGTTTTCCTTGGGGTTCCTTCCTCGTCATCCCGCTGGAACAGGTGAGACATTCCCGATGGGAATTCCCAAAAAAAGGGTTCAAATTCCTCCAGTTTTTCCTGGGGTTCCTTCCTTGTCATCCCGCTGGAGCAGGTGAGATATTCCTGATGGGAATTCCCCAAAAAGTGTCAGAATTCCTCCAGTTCTTCCTGAGGTTCCTTCCTCGTCATCCCGCTGGAACAGGTGAGATATTCCTAACCGGAATTCCCAAAGTTTCCAAATTCCCGCTGGTTTTCCTGGGGGTTTCCATATCATTCCACTGAGACAGGAAGGATTCCCAATGGGAATTCCCAAAAAAGTGTCAGAATTCCTGATGGTTTTCCTGGGGTTCCTTCCTCGTCAACCCGCTGGAGCAGGTGAGATTCCCGACCAGAATTCCCAAAAAAGTGTCCAAATTCCAGCTGCTTTTCCGGGAGTTTCCTCGTGACTCCTAGGAATTCCCAGCTGGAGCCATCCCAATCCCATGGATCCCATCCCATCCCATCCCATCCCATCCCATCCCATCCCATCCCACCCTTCCTCCCTTTCCCATTCCCGCCTTTCCCGGATTCCTCCCCCGTTCCGGAGGCAGCTCCAGATGGAAGGAATTCTAATCAGGAATTCCAATCAGGATTTAATTGCGGAGCACAGCTTGAGCCTCATTAATATTCCCAAAAAAAAAAAAAACAAAACGGGAACTGCGGCTCCGGCTCCATCCCGGCTCCTTCCTCACGGATCCCAGCTGGAATCTCCATCCCCAAATCCCGAGGAACAGCCCCAAATTCCCGGAAAATCCCGACTTCTCTTTATTTTTTCCTGGCCAAACGGAGGCGTTGGGATGCTGGGAAATCCCGGGATATCCAGCGGATCGATCCCGGCTGGAGGAGTTAAAAAATTCCCATTTTTTTTTTCCTCCCCTCCGGAGCCTGATGAGCTCATTAAGGAGAATTTTCCTTGGGAATTGGCGGCTCCCTAATTAATCCGGCTCCGTAATTAGCAGCTAATGAAGGTGACCCGGACACCGCCGAGCCGCTCCCGGGATTTGCCGCCGTATTTTTGGATCTTTTTCCCTGGATTTTGCCCTCTGGAATCTGGGCCGAGCCGTCAGCTCATCCCAAAATCCGCATCCCGGCTTTTCCAGGGGGAGATCCCAGGGATCCGTGGGGTGGGAGCTGGGAGCTTCGTTCCTCCCAAATTCCGGAGCCTCGGGATTGGGAAGGAGCCCGTCCCCAGCACCGGGATAAAAATATCCCGAGGGAGTGGGAGGAGGATCGGGAAGAGCGGGATTGGCTCCATGGGAACGGGAGAATCCCGGAATTCTGGAACGGTTTGGGTCGGAAAAGAGCTCAAAGCTCATCCCAATCCATGGGCGGGACAGGGCGGGATTCGGGATGGGGAAAAGCTGGATTTGGGATAGGACAGGGATGGATTTGGGATAAGGGAAAAGATGGATTTGGGATGGGGGAAATGATGGATTTGGGATAGGAAAAAAGCTGGATTTGGGATAAGGAAAAAGGATGGATTTGGGATAAGGGAAAAGGATGGATTTGGGATAGGAAAAAAGCTGGATTTGGGATAGGAAAAAAGCTGGATTTGGGATAGGAAAAAGGATGGATTTGGGATAAGGGAAAAGGATGGATTTGGGATAAGGGAAAAGATGGATTTGGGATAGGAAAAAGGATGGATTTGGGATAGGAAAAAGGATGGATTTGGGATAAGGAAAAAGGATGGATTTGGGATACAGAAAGGCTGGATTTGGGATAGGGAAAAGCCAGGTTTGGGATAGAAAATTCCCAATTCCAGTCTGGATAGGGTTTGGGAATTCCCAAACCTCCTCAGGTTCCTTTCCACGTTCCCTTGGGATTTTCCACCCGGATCCGGAGGCTGCTCCAATCAATCCCTGGGGTTTTCCATGTGGGATTGAAGGATGGAGCGGAACAAAGGGATTTTTCCAAGTTTCTGGAGCTTCCCAGGGAATCCGGAAGCGCTCCCGGTTTGTGTTTCCCAAGGGAAAAGCACTGGGGGAATTTTGGGATCATTTATCCAAGATTTCCTGCCGGATGGATTTCCGGGAAAACCGGGATTCAGCCCCGGCCAGGGCGGAGCCGCTCCGAGGGTGGGAATTGTGGATTTTTCCCATCCCTGGGATTTGCTGCTGCCGGATCCGACGGAAAACTCATCCCGGATTTCCATCCGGGAGGGAAATTCCTTCCCTCCCATCCCAGAACCGGCTCTGGGCCCTCTGGAATTCCCGGGATTCTCTCCACAGAGCCGGATCTGGATGATCCTGGGGGAATTCCGGGATGGCATTCCCCGATTCCGGAATCCGGAGGGTTCCCATCCCCCATCCCATCCCAGCCCTTCCCAGGGACAGAATTCCCAATCCCCACAAATCCACGTTGTTCCCAAATCCTTTTCCCGAAGGATTTCCCCTTTTCCAAGCGCTCCGGCGAAGGGGGAGGGGCGGAGGATTTCCTCCTTCCAGCGTTTTCCATGGAAAAGCTCGGAGCCGCCGGAGCCGTTCCCGCGGGGCCGGAATCTGGGTCACCGAGCTTCCCGCGGATCAGGGATCCAGGGATTAGGGATTCACCTTGGATTAACTCCCGGCTGCCGCCAAGGCCCCGCTGCAAAACCGGAAAAACGCAGCCGGAATCCCGGAATTTTTTAGGGATTTTCCAAAAAAAACCCGGAATTTTTTTTGTTTTTCCTTTCCCTCCCCCGGGTGCCCCGGGATCGGCGTATTCCGTGTCCTTTTCCCACCGAGCGCAGATGATTCCAATCAAAATCCCGGAATTCCTGGGGAAAAGGTGACCCCATTCCCGGAGGGGTCGGGAATCCCTTGGGAATTCTCCGTGATCTGGGAGCGCTTTTCTAGCCCCGATATTCCAGGATTCTGTGAATTCCCGGAGTTCCCAGCCATCCTTTCACTGCTCCCAGGCAGGGATCAGCTGGGAATACCGGGAATACCGGGAACACCGGGAATACCGGGAATACTGGGAGTACCGGACAGACCCAACCCCCGCTCGGCCCATCCCAGCTCCCCTCCCTCCTCCGGCAATTCCCGGGAATCTCCGATTCCTCCCGGAACTCTCCGGGTTTTTCCCGACCTTTTCCCTCCGTTTCCCGTTGCAGACCGGCCGGATCGAGCCCAATTATCCCAAAGTTTGCGGCCACCAGGGAAACGTCCTGGACATCAAATGGAATCCCTTCATTGACAACGTCATCGCCTCCTGCTCCGAGGACACCTCGGTGAGCCGCAGTTCCGGGATGCAATTCCCACATCCCTCCCCATTCCCGGTTTTTCTCCTCCCACGGCATTCGGTTTGGGAGTGCTGAGGGATGAGATCCCGAATTGTGTCCGGCTCCTGGGCCCATTCCTTATTTATCCTCGATTGGCCCATCTGGCCAATCCCAGAATTCCAGGACAAACCAGGGAATTGGGCCATTCCCAACCCCATTCCAGCTGTGGATCCATCCCAGCTGGATCTTCCCAAGGATTCCTTATTTATCCTCGAGGGCCCATTGGAAATGGGGCTGATCCCAAAATTCCTGGACAAACCAGGGAATTGGGCCATTCCCAACCCCATTCCAGCTGCGGATCGATCCCAGCTGGATTTTCCCAAGGATTCCTTGAGGGGCCATTGGAATGGGGCTGATCCCAGAATTCCAGGACAAACCAGGGATTCAAACCAGGGAATTGGGCCATTCCCAACCCCATTCCAGCTGTGGATCCATCCCAGCTGGATCTTCCCAAGGATTCCTTATTTATCCTCGAGGGCCCATTGGAAAAGGGGCTTATCCCAAAATTCCTGGACAAACCAGGGAATTGGGCCATTCCCAACCCCATTCCAGCTGTGGATCAATCCCCGCTGGATTTTTTCCAAGGATTCCTTATTTATCCTCGAGGGCCCATTGGCAGCAGGGCCAATCCTGGAATTCCTGAACAAACCAGGGATTCAAACCAGGGAATTGGGCCATTCCCAACCCCATTCCGGCTGCGGATCCATCCCAGCTGGATCTTCCCAAGGATTCCTTATTTATCCTCGAGGGCCCATTGGAAATGGGGCTGATCCCAAAATTCCTGGACAAACCAGGGAATTGGGCCATTCCCAACCCCAATCCAGCTGCGGATCGATCCCAGCTGGATTTTCCCCAAGGATTCCTTGAGGGCCCATTGGAATGGGGTTGATCCCAAAATTCCAGGACAAACCAGGAATTCAAACCAGGGAATTGGGCCATTCCCAACCCCATTCCGGCTGCGGATCCATCCCAGCTGGATCTTCCCAAGGATTCCTCCTTCACCCACCCCCCCGTCAGCTGGGCCCATCCCGGAATCCCTGGAATCTTTTCCCTGTGGAATTTGCCGCGGGGCGCGGTTGCAGGTGCGGATCTGGGAGATTCCGGAGGGGGGATTGAAGCGGAACATGACGGAGGCGGCGCTGGAGCTGTTCGGGCACAGCCGGCGCGTGGGGCTCGTCGAGTGGCACCCGACCACCAACAACATCCTGCTCAGCGCCGGATACGACTACAAGGTGGGAATTCCCGGGAATGCCCAGCCCCGGGGTGCGTCCCGGGGTTTGGATGGAGGGGGAGAGCTGGAATGGGGAGGGGTGGGAGGAGATGGGAACGGAGCCGCGTTCTGGGATTGCTGTGGGGCAGGGAGAGATTCCATGGGAAACTGAGGGATTCCATGGGAAAGGGAGAAATTCCATGGAGCTGGGAGAGGTTCCATAGGAAAGGGAGAGATTCCATGGGAAACTGAGAGGTTCCGTGGGAAAGGGAGAGGTTCCATAGATCAGGAACAGCTTCCAGAAAACCTGGAACAGCTTCCATAGAACAGGAACAGCTCCCGCCATTCCCAGTGCCGTTCCCACCATTCCCAGTGGTATTCCTGCCATTCCCAGTGCCATTCCCGGTGCCATTCCCGGCGCCATTCCCAGTGCCATTCCCGGTGCCATTCCCGGCGCCATTCCCGGTGCAATTCCCACCATTCCCGGTGCCATTCCCACCATTTCCAGCACCATTCCCGGTGCCATTCCCACCATTCCAGGCCCAGCTCCCACCATTCCCAGTGCTGTTCCCACCATTCCCAGTGCCATTCCCGGTGCCATTCCCGGTGCCATTCCCAGTGCCATTCCCACCATTCCCGGTGCCATTCCCAGCACCATTCCCGGTGCCATTCCCGGTGCCATTCCCACCATTCCCAGCGCCATTCCCGGTGCTGTTCCCGGCGCCATTCCCGGTGCCGTTTGCGGCAGGTGCTGATCTGGAACCTGGAGCTGGGCGAGCCGGTGAAGATGCTGGATTGCCACTCGGACGTGATCCTGTGCATGTCCTTCAACAGCGACGGGAGCCTCCTGGCCACCGCCTGCAAGGACCGGCGGCTGCGCGTGCTGGAGCCGCGCTCCGGGAAGGTCCTGCAGGTGCCACCGACAATCCCATGGGATGGGGCGGGAATGGAGCCCCTGGATGGGCTCCGGGTGGGATTCGGTGCCCCATGCTGGAGGTGGTGGGAAGGGGGAGGAGTTGCGGGGTTTGGTTCAGGAGCGGCTTCCAAAAACTGGGAGCGGCTCCCGAAAAATGGGAATGGCTCCCGAAAACCGGGAACGGCTCCTGAAAACAAGAAAGAGCTCCCGAAAACCAGGAGCGGCTCCCAAAAACCAGGAGCAGCTCCGAAAACCGGGAACGGCTCCTGAAAACCGGGAGCGGCTGCCGAAAACCGGGAACGGCTCACGAAAAACGGGAACCGCTCCTGAAAACCAGAAAGAGCTCCCGAAAACCAGGAGCGGCTCCCGAAAACAGGGAGCAGCTCCGGAAACCGGGAACAGCTCCCACCATTGCCCAGGAGCAGCTCCCGAAAACCGGGAACGGCTCCTGAGAACGGGGAACGGCTCCCGAAAACCGGGAACGGCTCCCGAAAAGCGGGAGCGGCTCCCACCATTCCCAAGAGCAGTTCCCAAAAACCAGGAGCAGCTCCGAAAACCGGGAACGGCTCCTGAGAACCGGGAGCGGCTCCTGAAAACTGCGAATGGCTCCCGAAAAGCGGGAGTGGCTCCCACCATTGCCCAGGAGCGGCTCCCAAAAACCAGGAGCAGCTTCCAAAAACCGGGAGCGGCTCCCGAAAACCGGGAACGGCTCCCGAAAAACGGGAGCAGCTCCCGAAAAGCGAGAGCGGCTCCCACCATTCCCAAGAGCAGCTCCCAAAAACCAGGAGCAGCTTCCAAAAACCGGGAACGGCTCCTGAGAACCGGGAGCGGCTCCCAAAAACCGGGAACAGCTCCCGGAAACGGGAGTAGCTCCCTAAAACCAGGAACAGCTCCCAGAAACCGGGAACAGCTCCCGAAAACCTGGAGCAGCTCCCACCATTCCCAGGAGCGGCTCCCAAAACCCGGGAAAGGCTCCCGAAAACCGGGAACGGCTCCCGAAAACCGGGAACGGCTCCCGAGAACCAGGAGTCGGGAGGAGGGCAGAGGGTTCTCCCGGACCCTCGGGAAAATGGGAATTTTGGCTGATCCAGGGGCGGGTTCTGGGATTTCCCCGGGATGGGAGCGGGGGAGCGGGGACGGGGCTTTCCTGGGATGGGAATTCCCAAGGGAATTCCAGAGCCCGATCCCGCCCCGCAGGAGGCGACCTGCAAAAATCACCGCGTCAACCGCGTGGTTTTCCTGGGAAACACCAAGCGGCTCCTGACCACGGGAGTGTCCCGCTGGAACACCCGGCAGATCGCGCTCTGGGACCAGGTGAGCGCCGCTGGAATTCCTGCTCCATCCCGCTGGAATTCCTGCTCCGTTCCCAATGGAATTCCTGCTCCGTTCCCGCTGGAATTCCTGCTCCATTCCCGCTGGAATTCCTGCTCCATCCCGCTGCAATTCCTGCTCCATTCCCTGCTGGAATTCCTGCTCCATCCCGCTGCAATTCCTGCTCCATTCCTGCCGGAATTCCTGCTCCATCCCGCTGGAATTCCTGCTCCCATCCCGCTGGAATTCCTGCTCCCATCCCGCGGGAATTCCTGCTCCCATCCCGCTGGAATTTCTGCTCCGTTCCCAATGGAATTCCTGCTCCATCCCGCTGGAATTCCTGCCAGGATCCCGTTCCATCCCTGCCGGAATTCCTGCTCCATTCCCGCTGGAATTCCTGCTCCATCCCGGGCAGGATCCCTGCTCAAACTCTGCCGGACTTCCTGCTCCATTCCCTGCCGGAATTCCTTCTCCAACCTCACCACGATCCCATCCCATCCCATCCCTGCCGGAATTCCTGCTCCATCCCGGGCAGGATCCCGCTCCGTCCCTGCCGGAATTCCTGCTGCATTCCCACTGGAATTCCCGCTCCATTCCCTGCCGGAATTCCTGCTCCATCCCCGCCAGGATCCCATCCCATCCCCGCCGGAATTCCTGCTCCATTCCCTGCCGGAATTCCCGCTCCATTCCCTGCCGGAATTCCTGCTCCATCCCCGCCAGGATCCGGTTCCATCCCTGCCGGAATTCCTGCTCCATCCCTGCTGGAATTCCTGCTCAAACTCTGCCGGAATTCCTGCTCCATCCCTGCTGGAATTCCTGCTCAAACTCTGCCGGAATTCCTGCTCCATTCCCGCCAGGATCCCATCCCATCCCTGCCGGAATTCCCGCTCCATTCCTGCCGGAATTCCTGCTCCATTCCTGCCGGAATTCCCGCTCCATTCCCGCCGGAATTCCCGCTCCGTCCCCGCCGGGATCCCGCTCCATCCCCGCCGGGATCCCGCGGCGAGCTGCGGGATTTTCCCGTTTTTCCAGGAGGATTTATCCATGCCCCTGACGGAGGAGGAGATCGATGGACTCTCGGGGCTCCTCTTCCCCTTCTACGACGCCGACACCCACATGCTCTACCTGGCCGGGAAGGTACCGGGACACGGCAGAATTCCCAAAAAATCCCCCGGGAATTCGGATCCAGGGATATCCCCGCCACGGGAACACATTCCATCACCCCCGCCCAAGCCAGGGCATTCCCGGGATCCAGGGGCAGCCCCGGGAATTCCATCCCCACCCTCCCAGGGAACAATTCCCGATATCCATCCCTTGGAAATGCTCCTAATCCCGGGGTTTTTTCCCCACTTTTTCCATTCCCATTTTTCCAGGGGGATGGGAATATCCGGTACTACGAGATCGGCTCGGAGAAGCCGTACCTGAGTTACCTGATGGAATTCCGCTCGCCGGCTCCGCAGAAAGGGCTCGGTAAGGGCGGAATTCCCGCGGGATGGGGAAGGAGCGGCACCAGGAAAAGGGATCGGATCGGCTTTGGGTTGGGATTTTCCAAGCGGGAATTCTGGGGCTGATCCTGCTGTCCCTCAGGGATTTTCCAAGCGGGAATTCCGGGGTTTATCCCAGTGCTCTCAGGGATTTTCCATGTGGGAATTCCGGGGCTGATCTCGGTGTCTCTCAGGGATTTTCCATGCGGGAATTTCGGGGCTGATCTCGGTGTCTCTCAGGGATTTTCCATGCAGGAATTCCAGGGTTGATCCTGATGCTCTCAGGGATTTTCCATGCGGGAATTTCGGGGCTGATCCCGGTGCTCTCAGTTTGGGATTTTCCATGCGGGAATTCCGGGGCCAATCTCACTGCCCCTCAGGGATTTTCCATGCGGGGATTCCAGGGTTGATCCCGATGCTCTCAGGGATCTTCCACGCAGGAATTCCGGGCTTTATCCCAGTGCTCTCCGGGATTTTCCATGCGGGAATTCTGGGGCTGACTCCGGTGCTCTCAGGGATTTTCCAAGTAGGAATTCTGGGGCCGATCCCACTGTCCCTCAGGGATTTTCCAAGCGGGAATTCCGGGGTTTATCCCGGTGCTCTCAGGGATTTTCCATGCGGGAATTCCGGGGCCGATTCCACTGCTCTCAGGGATTTTCCATGTGGGAATTCCAGGGTTGATCCCGATGCTCTCAGGGATTTTCCAAGCGGGAATTCCGGGGTTTATCCCGATGCTCTCAGAGATTTTCCATGTGGGAATTCCGGGGCTGATCCCAGTGTCTCTCAGGGATTTTCCATGAGGGAATTTCGGGGCTGATCCCGGTGCTCTCAGTTTGGGATTTTCCACGCGGGAATTCCGGGGCTGATCCCAATGCTCTCAGGGATTTTCCATGCGGGAATTCCGGGGCTGATCCCGGTGCTCTCAGGGATTTTCCAAGCGGGAATTCCGGGGCCGATTCTGCTGCTCTCAGGGATTTTCCATGTTGGAATTCCAGGGCTGATCCCGGTGCTCTCAGGGATTTTCCATGCGGGAATTCCGGGGCTGATCCCGATGCTCTCAGGGATTTTCCATGTGGGAATTGTGTGGATATGTGATCCCGGTGCTCTCAGGGATTTTCCATGCGGGAATTCCGGGGTTGATCCCGGTGTCCCTCAGGGATTTTCCATGCGGGAATTCCGGTCCGATCCCGCTGTCTCTCCGCAGGGGTGATGCCGAAGCACGGCCTGGACGTCTCGGCCTGTGAAGTTTTCCGTTTCTACAAACTCATCACGCTCAAGGGTCTCATCGAGCCCATCTCCATGATCGTCCCCCGGCGGGTGAGCCCCGGGATCCGGGAATCTCCCGCATCCCGAACGTCCCATCCCGGCTCCGGAGCCTCCGGCCCATCCCGGGGAATTCCCCCCACGGTTTAACGGGAATGCTTTTAGGGAATGTTTCTCCCAGGGTTGGGTCTCGCCTGAGGATTTTTGGGAATTTCTCTCTTGGATCGGGTTTTTCTGGGAAGCAAATCCGGCTGGGGATGGGAACGCCATCCCCGGTTCTCAGCGCTTCCCGAATTTCCTCCCCACGCCCGGAGATTCCCGATTTTCCGGGTGTTTATTCCCTCAGTGAGGGGCGGGGAGCGGATTTCATTCCCAGATCCCAGATCCCAGCGCTGTTCCCGTTTTCCCAGTCGGACACGTACCAGGAGGACATTTATCCCATGACTCCGGGCACGGAGCCCGCCCTGACCCCGGACGAGTGGCTCAGCGGGGTCAACCGAGGTAAAGCCGCCGGGGGACGATCCCAAAAATCTCCGGGATGCGGGAAAAGGGCTCCGGGGTGGTGATCCGGGGGTTTTCCCGCAGATCCCATCCTGGTGTCGCTGAAGGAGGGATACAAGAGGAATTCCAAGGTGGTGTTCAAGGCGCCGGTGAGGGAGAAGAGGAGCGTGGTGGTCAACGGGATCGACCTCCTGGAGAACGTCCCGCCCCGCACCGAGAACGAGGTGGGGCAGCCCCGGAGCGGGAATGGGAAAATGGGGATGGGAAAATGGGAATGGGAATGGGAAAATGGGAATGGGAAAATGGGAATGGGAATGGGAAAATGGGAATGGGAAAATGGGAATGGGAATGGGAAAATGGGGATGGGAAAATGGGGATGGGAAAATGGGAAAATGGGGATGGGAAAATGGGAATGGGAAAATGGGAAAATGGGGATGGGAAAATGGGGATGGGAAAATGGGGATGGGAAAATGGGAAAATGGGAATGGGAAAATGGGAAAATGGGAATGGGAAAATGGGATGGGAAAATGGGGATGGGGGTGGGAAAATGGGAATGGGAAAATGGGAATGGGAATGGGAAAATGGGGATGGGGATGGGAAAATGGGAATGGGAACGGGAATGGGAAAATGGGAATGGGGATGGGATGGGATGGGAATGGACCCGGAATGACACCGCGCTGCCGGTCTCCATTCCAATGGAGGTGAGACTGTGGGATCCACCAGGGCTGGGATCCCGGGATCCATCCCAGGATGTTCCCATGGTGGAAATGTGGGATCCATCCCATGATCCTTTCCCATGCTGGGATCCCAGATCCATCCCAGGACCCTTTCCCATGGTGGACAGCTTTTCCAGGGACACTTCCCACTGTTCCAGGCTGCTCCAGCCTGGCCTTGGACATTCCAGGGATCCAGGGGCAGCCACAACTTCCCTGGGAATTCCATCCCAGCCCCTCCCCACCCTCCCAGCTGGGAATTCCTTCCCAAAATCCCACGGAAATCTCCCATCCTTCAGTTCAAACCCATCCCTCATCCCCAAAAATTTTGTCCCATTCCCAACACGGAGCCGGCAAAACCCTGGGATGAGCCGATCCCAGCGGCTCCATCCCATCGCCTCCATCCTGCTTTTCCAGCTGCTCCGGATGTTCTTCCGGCAGCAGGACGAGATCCGGCGCCTGAAGGACGAGCTCTCGCAGAAGGATGTTCGGATCCGGCAGCTCCAACTGGAATTAAAGAACTTCCGGAACAGCCCCAAGAACAATTGAGCCCATCCAGGGCCCTTTTCTAAAGCCATTCCCAAGTTTCTACTCCCGAATTCCCTGGATTTGCTCACCCGCGGCGCAATTCCGGAATCCGCGGCTGCCGAGAGCCTGGAATCGCGTCCCGCGCGTCTCGTCCGGCACTAATCCCGCTCTAACCCGATTCCTGGGAATGCCCGGAGGCTCCGGGTCCTGTCGGATGTCGGGATGAGCCCGGGTGGATTCCCGGGAAAAGGCGGAAATTCCCCGCTCTTCCTTTCTTCTCCTATGCAAAAGCGCGACGGCGGGAACGGAACTGGAAAAGGGGCGGGAAGAGGGAAGGGCTGGATGGGCCGAGGGGATTCCGGGTGGGAATCCGGGATCCTTCCCGGGCTGGGAGGTTGGGATCCTTCCCGTGATCCTTGCCCATGGTGGGAGCCTGGGATCCTTCCCATGGCAGGAGGAGGGGATCCTTCCCGAGGTGGGAATCTGGGATCATTCCATGCTGGGAATCTGGGATCGTTCCATGCTGGAAATCTGGGATTGTTCCATGCTGGGAATCTGGGATCGTTCCATGCTGGAAATCTGGGATTGTTCCATGCTGGGAATCTGGGATCGTTCCATGCTGGAAATCTGGGATTGTTCCATGCTGGGAATCTGGGATCGTTCCATGCTGGGAATCTGGGATCATTCCATGCTGGGAATCTGGGATCGTTCCATGCTGGGAATCTGGGATCCTTCCTGAGGTGGGAATCTGGGATCATTCCATGGTGGGAATTTGGGATCATTCCATGGTGGGAATTTGGGATCATTCCATGCTGGGAATCTGGGATTGTTCCATGCTGGGAATCTGGGATCCATCCTGCAGTTGGAGACTGGGATCCATCCCAGGACCCTTTCCCATGGTGAGAACTTGGGATCCTTCTTGTGCTGGGAATCTGGGATCATTCCTGGGATGGGAATCTGGGATCATTCCTGGGATGGGAATCTGGGATTATTCCCGGGATGGGAATCTGGGATCATTCCTGGGGTGGGAATCTGGGATTGTTCCATGCTGGGAATCTGGGATCATTCCTGGGGTGGGAATCCAGGATCGTTCCATGGTGGGAATTTAGGATCGTTCCATGGCAGGAGGAGGGGATCCTTCCCATGCTGGGAATCTGGGATCCTTCCTATGGTAGGAATTTGGGATCCTTCCCACGCTGGGAATCTGGGATCCATCCCAGGACCCTTTCCCACAGTTGGAACTTCCCATGGTGGGATCCCGGGATATTCCCGGGGTGCTGCCCCAGGGCTGGATCCCGAGGGTGGATCCCGAGGGTGGAACGACACCGGATCCCAATTCCCGGAGATCCCAATTCCCACTCGATCCAGGCCGCTGCAGTTCCCGGGGCGGATCTGTCCCGTCCGTGTCCCGCGTTCCCGGCGTTCATTCCCGGTATTCCCGCCGTCCATTCCCGGCGTTTCCCGCTGCCTTCCCCGTGCTGTCATTCCCGATTATTTATGCTCCCGCGGGATAGCGATGGAATAAAACCTTTGCAGGATACCAGAGCCGCGTTCCCGCTTTTCCTTCTCCATCCGGGGGGATCCCGAGGGAAATCCCGGGATTCGCGATTCCTCCGGAGCAGCCGGATCCCGGAATCCAGCGGGGATCCTCCTTCCGGCATTCCCGGCTCATCCCAACGTTTTCCAGAGGGAGGAAAAGCCGGATGAAGCTTCCCCGGGATCCGGGAGCTCCTCGTTCCCAGCCCAGCAAAGCCAGGAGAGGATTTTCCGGGAGAAAGGCTCCGGTTTTCTGGGACAATCCCGTGGAATTCCCGAGGGAAAACATTCCAGGAGCTTCACTCACCCCCAACCTCGCCCTGGGCTTCATCCAAAGGATTTCAGCGAGGCAAAGGGGATAAAAATCTGGGAATTCCCACTTTTCCACAGCCACAATTCCTTCTTTTTAGGGTGATAGAAAAATCCGGGAATTCCCGCTTTTCCAGGGTTGCCATTCCTTGTTTTTTAGGGAGCAAAAGGGGATAAAAATCTGGGAATTCCCGCTTTTCCAGAGCCACAATTCCTTCTTTTTAGGGTGATAGAAAAATCCGGGCATTCCCATTTTTCCAGAGCCACAATTCCTTGTTTTTTAGGCAGCCAAAGGTGCTAAAAATCCGGGAATTCCCACTTTTCCAGGGCTGCAATTCCTGGTTTTTAGGGTGCTAGAAAAATCCGGGAATTCCCGCTTTTCCAGGGCCGCCATTCCTTGTTTTTTCCCGGAAAGAATTCCAGAGGCGGGATTTGTATCAAAAGCTTTATTGAAATTCCTCAAAGCCAAACAGACAAAAACTCCAAAGGTGGCTCTGCCGGGCCCCCAAATTCCCAAAAAAAAAAATCCTGGAGCCGCTGGATTTCTACACACGGAAGCTTTCCTAGGAAATCCGAGTCACTTCCAAAGGGATTTTTCCCGTGGGATCTGGACACTCCCCAAGGATTTTCCAGGTTTTTTGCCTCCCCCAAGGTAAGAAAATCCAATTTTCAGGAATTTCCATGGAATTTCAGGCGTTTCCCCTGGAATTCCCGGCTTTCTGGGTGGAAAAATTGGGATTTTCCAAGCGGTTTTTTTTCCTGGATTAGGGGTGGAAATTCCAGAGGGAGCTGATTGGGAAAGGGGGGAGGAGTTGGTTTATTCCAAAGTCGGGAAATTTGGGAATTTGGGGTATTTTTTTATAAAGATTCCCATTTTATTTTTTTTTTTCCCATGCCTGCCATTTCCAGGGATTTGGCTGCCACCAAAATTTCCCAAAAAAATTCCCCTAAAAACCCAAAAAACCCCCCCCCAAAAAATAATAAAATAAAAAAAAAATTCCCTAAAAACCCCAAAATTCCCATCCCAAAGGAAAGGAAAAGCGGGAACACACAACACGCAGGGATCGCCATCCCGAAAAATCCGACATTCCCAAAAAAAAATAATAAACAACCCCAAGGTTTGGTCGCTATTTACAAAGAGGGAATTCCCAAAGTTGGGAAAAGGGGCTGGAAATGGCAGCATTCCCAAAAAAAAAAACCATGGAGCAAGGCAGCATGGCCACCCCAGGGAGGAGCCATTCCCGAAAAAACCGCGGATTTGGGAATGGCGGAGGCGGGAAAATCCCGGCTGCTCCGTGGATTTCGGCTGGGTTTTCTCTCCTGGTTTCGCTTCCGAGACGTCCGAGCTCCGCTCCGAGAATTCCCGGCTGGATTTCCCACCGGAATCTCGCAGGTTCCAGGGATTCAAGGAAAAGGATCCGAGGGAAAAGCAAAAAAAAAAAAAATTAAAAATAAAAAAATAAAAATTCCCAAAGAATCGGAGGAGGAGGAGGAGCGGCAGTAAAAATAGGATTTTATTCCCTTCCCACCCCGGCTGCTCCCGCTCGGTTCCCACGGCAACGTTACAATCCGGAAAAAAAAAAACCAAAAACAAAACAAAAAAAAAAAACCAGGAAAAGAAAAGGAAAATCCAAAGGGTCGGGAGTGGGAAAAGGGGGAATTCCGGGATAAAAACAGTCAAATCACAAGAGGGAATTTTGTTTTTCCGGGGAAAAGCCGCTCAGTCGTCCTCGTCCCCCTCATCCTCCGGCTCTCGTTTCCTCTTCTGGCCCCGCTCTTCCTCTGGGAAAAGGAAACAATTCCCGTTATCCCCAGCCCGCTTGGCCGGGAATTCCGCGGAATTCCGGCGGTTTTTCCGTAGGAAAAGCGGGATCGGGGCCGTACCGGGCTCCTCCTCGTCCTCCTCGTCGTCCACCTCGCCGTCGTTGTAGCCTTCCTCGTCCTCCTGGAATTCCCGGAAAAGCGGGATGAGCTCGGGATGGGCGCGGGAGCTTTCCCCATGATCCCGGTGGCCAAGGAGGGGAAAGCCCTTGGAATGTCCTCAGCGAGGAGCAGCTTCCCACTATTCCCAGTTTTTAGGGAATTCCCAGCATTCCCAGTTTTCATGGACTAGCTGGCTCTGAAATCCCCGGGAATCCCGAGCTGGGAAAATGGGAATGTGCCATTCCGGAGTTTCCCCCACTGGACAAAGATCGGCCGGAGCGGGAAGAGCCGGATTTATCCGGAGCCTCTGGGATAAATCCTGAGGGGCTCGGGAACATTCCAGAGGGGCTGGGGGGAGGGAAAACTTCCCAGAATCCCAATTCCCGCTCCCATCTTCTCCTTCCTCCAATCCCATTTTCCTCTCAGTCCCATTTTCCCCCTTCAATCCCATTTTTCCCCAATCCCATTTTCCCCTCAATCCCATTTTTCCCCTCAATCCCATTTTTCCCCCCCATCCCAGACTTCACCTGCCCCAGCCCAAAGCAAATCCCACAATTCCTCCAATCCCGGATTTCCTTCCCGGCCGGAATTCCAAGGCTCACCTCCTCCTCTCCGCTCACATCCTCCTCCTCCCCTTCCTCCTCCTCCTCCTCATCCTCCTCATCCTCCACTACCTGAGCGTCGTCGTCGTATTCCTCCTCTGGAAAAACAAAATCCATGGAAAAACTCCAGCTTTCCTTCCTAACTCCACCCACTGGGAATCCCAGCTGAGAATTCCTTAGGGATTCGCAGGATTGTCGGGAGCTCTGGGAATGCTCCGGCTGCTCCGCTTCCCACTGTTCCCAAGGATTTGGGAGCTGGGGAATCCTGCACAAAATTCCGACTTTTTCAGGGATTCCCAAAGAAAAACTCTCAAATCCAGCAGAAATCCGGGAAGTGCCGAAGCCCTGGAGCGTTTTCCATGTGTTCGGGAGTTTTGGGAACCTTCCCAGAGTTCCCGCTCAGCATTCCTGGGAAAAGTGCACATCCAGCTTTTCTGCTGTGCCGCTGCCATGGGAGAATCCAGCAAATTCCCTGGGATCGGCCGGATCCTTGCCCTGGGATGGCTCCGGGGGCAGCGAGGGAACGGGGAATTCTCTGGAATTCCAGGCTGCTCCTTCCCTCAGGGAGCAGCTCCCTAATTCCCACTTTTCCATGAGGATTCCCACAATTCCCACCACCTCCGCTCATCCTCGTTCCCGTCATTCCTGATCCTGGACTGAGGATCGGGATTTTCCACCTCCTCCCGTCATTCCTTGGGGATTGGGAATTCCATGGGGAACATCCCACGTACCGTCCTCATCCTCCTCCTCGTCGTCCAGCCCCTCCACGTAGCCCTCGGCATCGGAATCCGGCGCTTCCTTCTCATCCCGCTCTTTCACTAGAGATAAAACTGAGCACGTTGTTCCCTCAGGCCCTGCCCAGCTCCTTCCCGCCCTTCCCGACATTCCTTCCTTCTTCCCTTCCCTTCCCCTCATTCCCTCACTCCTTCCCCTCATCCCTTCCCATTCCTCAACTCTTTCCTCTTCCCTTCCCTCCTCTCTCATTCCCTAAACCCTCCCTTCATTCCTTCATTCCCTCATCCCTTCCCTCATTCCATCATTCCCTCATCCCTCCCCTCTTCCTTTCCCTCACTCCTTCCCTCATTCCCCATCTCTTTCCTCTTCCCTTCCCCTCTCATCCCTCCCCTCATTCCCTCATCCCTTCCCTCATTCCTCCTTCCTTCCCCTTATCCCTTCATTCCCTCATGCCTCATTCCTTCCCTCATTCCTCATCTTTCCTCTTCCCCTCACCCTCCCCTCATTCCCTCACTCCTTCCTGTCATCCCTCCCCTCATCCCTTCATTCCCTCATCCCTTCCCCTCATTCCTTCATTTCCTCATCCCTTGATTCCCTCATCCCTTTGCTCATTCCTTCATTTCCTCATCCCTTCATTCCCTCATCCCTTTGCTCATTCCTTCATTTCCTCATCCCTTGATTCCCTCATCCCTTTGCTCATTCCTTTATTTCCTCATCCCCTCACTCCTCATCATCCCTCCCCTCATTCCCCCATTCCCTCCTGCCCCACCATTCCCGTACCATCCTCTTCCTCCTCCTCCTCCTCCAGCCCCTCCACGTATCCCTCGGCGTCGGAGTCGGGCGCCTCCTTGTCGTCGCGGTCGTATCCGTCCAGGTAGGTGAGCTGCGGCAGCAGCTTGAACACGTTTTCCCGGTAGTCGTTCAGGTTGGTCACCTCGCAGTTGAACAGGTCTAAGCTCTTCAGGTTTTCCAACTTTTTCTGGGAAAATACAAGGGTTTGTGTTTTTCCATGGATATGATCGACTCTTAGGGAATCCTTCCCTTTAACGTGGAAGAAGGCCTGCAAATGGGAGAACTGGGAGAGCTGGGAGCAGCTCCGCCTTTTCCGTGTGCTGTGGGACAGGAGATGCAGGAAGGAGCTCCTGGAAGGGTTTTCATGGGAATTATTGTGGCTGGAGGTGGATCCCGAGCCCGCGGAATCCTGGGAAGCTGTGGTGATTCCCGCCGGGAATGGGGGAGCCCGGCCCGGCAGCCACTAGAGGGAAGCAGCGGCTCACCGGGAACGGGAGCAGGGATCTGGGATTTTGTGATTAGCTGGGATTTGGGGAAGGAATGAGGGGAGGATCTGGCACAGATCCCAGGAGCGACATTCCTTGGAAGCGCCCAAAGCCGGGCTTGGAGCAAACCGGGCTAGAGGAAGGAATTCCAAGGGTTTGGAATGGGACAAATCCCATTCCTTGGAGCAATCCCAACTCACCAGGACTTGGGATGCGGCCTAGATGCAGGGGGCAGGAATAACTGGGATTTTGGGAAGGAATGAGGGGAGGATCTGGCACACATTCCAGGAGTGACATTCCCTGGAAGCGCCCAAAGCAGGGCTTGGAGCAAACCGGGCTAGAGGAAGGAATTCCAAGGGTTTGGAATAGGATGAATCCCATTCCTGGCAGCGAAACCAATTCCCTGGGATATGGGACGTGGCCTGGATCCCAGGATTAACTGGAATTTTGGGAAGGAATGAGGGGAGGATCTGACAAACATTCCAGGAGCGACATTCCCTGGAAGCGCCCAAAGCCAGGCTTGGAGCAAACTGGGCTAGAGAAAAGAATTCCAAGGGTTTGGAAGGGGACAAATCCCATTCCTTGGAGCAATCCCGACTCACCAGAGGTTCTATTGTCCCGAGATCTTTAATTTTGTTGCCGCTTAGGTTTAGGTGCGTGAGGTTCGGACACTTCTCTGCCAACACTTCCAGGCCTCCTGAGATTCTGTTGTCGCTCAGCTCGAGCTGCAAAGGCCCAAAAAACATCCTCAAAAATCCCATTGGATCCATTCCAGCCGCTTTTCCGCAGGAGGGGAAGGGGAAAAGGAGGGATTTTGGCTCGGGGGAGGAGGGATTTACCTTCTTAAGTTTGTTTAACTTTGGTAAGTTTGCGACTGAGGTTAAGCCGACGTTGATTGTGCTGAGGAATTCCAGCTCCTCAAACTCATCCGTGAGGCCCTCGATTTTCCCTTCGTACGACCGGCAGTTGTCCAGAACGAGCTCTTTCACCTGCAAAGGGAAGAAATCCAGGGAAAAAACTAAGGATTTCCAAGGAATTAGTGAGAATCAGGAGGTTTTTGGTGGAAAAAGGCGGGAGTTTGGGGTCGTGAGGAGAAGAAAGCCAAGATGGAGGCAGCGCTCCTGATCCCACAGGCTGAGGGGAAAAAACCACCAAAATAAATTCCCAAATCATTCGTTGGGTTGAAATTTAGGTGGAAAATTTGTGGATCTTCTCCTTCAGCGGTGTTTAGTTATGAGGATTCTCCAGAGGATTCAACTGGGGATAAATGAGATTTTTCCCCTCGTGTGAGGGGGAAAAAGCCCATAAAATTCCCAAAATAAATTCCCAAATTACTCACTGGGATTGAAATTTAGATGGAGAATTCACGGATCTTTTCCATCAGCGGTGTTTAATTACCAGAGGATCAATTTGGGATAAAGAAAGAGTTTTTTCCCCTCACGTTCCCCACACACGCCACAGAGTTCCCGCCAAAACAAAAAAGGCGGGAAAACGGCAATGGAGGCGAATCCTCCTTATCCTCATCCCTGCTCCGCCATCTCATCCCAGCAGTCCCAGACACGGAGCCAGCAGGGCTCAGGATCCTCACCGGGAAGCTCCAGGTGAGGTTTGTTCCTGTGAGGAATTCCCAAATTCACGGGAATTTGGGAATTCCTCACAGGAATTGCGGGAGCTGAGGGGAGCAGGGAGGGAGGGAAGGGAAGGGGCCCAGAGGTGACGCTGAGGGACAAACAGCTCCAGCCCCGATCCCACACACTGAGGGGAAAAGCAACAAAATTCCCTAAATAAATTCCCAAATCGCTCGTTGGGTTGAAATTTAGATAGAAAACCACCCAAAAATAAGGAAAATACGCAGCTCTTTTCTCTCAACGGTGTTTAATTATCAGGATTCTCCCGAGGATCCATGTGGGGATAAATAAAGAGGATTTTTCCCCTCATGTGAGGGAAAAAGCCCCCAAAATTCCCAAAATAAATTCCCAAATCACTCGTTGGGTTGAAATTTAGGTGGAAAATTCATGGGTCTTTTCCCTCAACAATGTTTAATTATCAAAGGATCCATTTGGGGATAAATAAAGTTTTTTCCCCTCATGTGAGGGAAAATTCCCAAAATAACTTGGGAATGAAGGGAAGGGAAGGAGAAACAGCTCCAGCCCTGATCTGGGAGGGATATCCATCCCTCCATCCTCCCTCTGCATGGAAAACCGGGAATTGGACAAAAAAACAGTGAGTTGGAGAAAAATTCCCTCAGGTGTAGAGCGGAGATTTATGGAAAAGCTGGGAATAGTCTGGGATCCGAAGGAAAACCCTGGAGCACGAAGGCCAGAGGCCCAACCGCCTTTTTTCCCTTTTAATTTGCTTTTTTTTTTTAATTTTGGAATGTTTTGGGTCAGAAGGGACTTCAAGGATCACCCCATTCCAACCTCTCCATGGAATTTTTTTGGGAAGGCCGTTTCCTGCCCGCTTTTCAGGAATTTTGGTGCACAAGTGCCACATTCCCTCCTTCCCTGCTTCCAGCACTGGGCAAATCCAACAAATCCACGGAGAAAGCTCCTGGAATCCAAGAGGCCGCCTTTGGAAAGCTTGGATGAGTTCAGAGATATTTGGGAAGAGCGGAGGGCGTTCCCAACCCTTCTCAAGAGCGACGTCGTGTCAGTGTGAACTCCTTGAATCCCTGGAAATGACGGCATTCCCAACAAAATTCCGGGATGGCTCCACGTCCTAGGAGTCCCCAAGGAAATCTGGGTGTGCCAAAGGAGGAGGAGCTGGATTTGTGGGATTTTTCCCAGCACCCCACAGCTCTCTGCCTTCCATAAAATCTCAGAATTCCGAGGAGGAGAAGCCTTGGGATGAGAGGCCATCGCTTTCCTCAGCCCCTCCAACAGGGAACTTTTCCAAGGATTTCTCTCCCTCAAAATTCCAACAGGAGGTGAGAAATTCCCTGAATTTCCCATTCCGATCCCCCCTGGAACGCGACCAGGCCGGCAAAAGCTTGGACGCGCTTCCCCTCCTCAATCCCGGGATTAGCGGAGCCGCTCCGAAGGCTCTGATGAGCCAATTCCTGCTCCGGGATCATCCCAAAAATCCCCAAACTCGAGGACCTCGTTGAAGAACTCATCACTGAAATTCCAGCTGCAATTCCAAGCTCTCCGAGCCATCCCGGTGGAAAGCAGGGAAGGATTCCACGGAAAACCTCCCGGCAGCTGCTCTGGGTCCGCTTGGCCGGAGCTCCAGAGCTCTTCCAGGTTTTCCAGAGCCCTTGGAATTCTGCCCAGGGCAGGGAGGGCAGCAGGTGCCATGGCCAGCGGCCACCGGGGATTCCCATTCCATGGGATTCCCGTTCCATGGGATGATTCCCGTTCCAGGGGGATCCTCAGCTGCTGCTGCTGCTCAGGAACGAGGAGCTGACCTGGAGCAGGACCCGATTCCGCAGGGAAGGGAGAATTCCCAAGGTTTTCCATCCTTTTCCTGCCCCGGGATAGAGAGTGGATGGAATTCCAACCCCAGCAGGATTTGGGATACGGAGCCCTTGAGGGCTGGGAATGTCCAAGATGATTCCTCAGGATCCTTGGGAATGCTCCGTTCCCGCCCCTTTCCCAGCAGCGCATCCAACTGGAATTCCAACCAGGAATCCCAGAATCCTTGGAAAACACCACCAGCCACCGACCCAATCCCAGCGCCTGTCCAGGACTGCACTTCCCCGGGAATACGGGATTCCCACTGGGAACGGCCGAGATGGGATGAGTTGATTTCCAGGCAGTTATCCAGCAGCATCTCCGGCTGGGAATGTGCTGGGAAGAGAATCCCAAAAATCCTGGAGCAGGGAGAAAACGGCCACGGAACCCAATTCCCGGGAAATCCAGCAGCCCAATTCCATGGAAATCCAGGGAATCGCCCTAGAGAATCCCATGGTGGGATTAAAGCGGAGACCGGGATTGGGAGCAGAATTCCATCGGCACCGCCGGGAATTCTCTGGGATTTCTCCAAGCTCCGGTTTATGGGAATTCCCCCTATCCAAGCAATCCTGGTCCCTTCGGCGGGAATCCGGGATTCCCGAGGGAAACCAGGATCCTTGGGAACGCTCCCTTCCCGCCTCTTTCACACCAGCTCAACCGACTGGAATTCCAACCTGGAATCTGAGAATCCTTGGGAAACGCTCGGGAAAACCAACGGAATGCAGCCATCAATCCAACCGTTCCGGGATTGAACCTTTCCCGGGAACACCAAATTCCCACCCCAGGAAGCTCCAAACCCGTCCAGGCTTCCCCAAAATTCCCACCGGAATTCCTCCTCTGCCGCAACTTCCTTGGAAAACCCCGCCAAGAATTTCCGTTTCCGGCATTCCGGGATGATCCCTGAGGTTGGAAAAGCCATCCAGGATTGAGCTGTGCCTTATCCCAGGAATTCCAAGGAATTCCTTGGAAACTCCCAGGGCTGGGAATTCCACCAGGGCTGCCTTTTCCAATCTTTATCCACCTTTTCCATGAAAAAATTCCTGCTGCTGTCCCACCTGAGCCTCCATGGCATTCCCGCTCATCCCATTCCTGTTCCCCGGGAGAAGATCCCGGTTAAAATTCCAAAGGAATTTCAGGAAGATTCCTTCCTAATCCTCCTTTTCCTCCTCTCCTCCCCTCCAATCCATGGGAATTCCATCACGGAGCAAACTTCGATTTTTATTCCTCCCAATCCCGGCTTTAAAATTCCCAATATTCCCATTCCTGGTTCTCCTTTTTGGTTTTTTTCCACCTGAAAATTTTAATTCCAGAGAGAAACATTGGAAAAATCTGTGGAAAAATCCCTTTAAAATTAAAAATCAATTTAAAAAAACCCTCATTTCCCTCCACTGTTTTTCCCATTTTTTTTGGCATTCCGCTGGATTTGGTTTCTGCTTCTTAAGAATTCCTTTTTTTTCTTTTTTTGGGAAATTCCAAATGTTCTGATGGAATTTGGGGGTGATCAAGGAATTTCTTCCCCGCTTTAAATCAAATTTTCAGCCTAATTTTAATCATATTTAACGAGATAAAAAGTGGGAAAAAAACCTGCCAGAACATCCAAAACCTCCCGATTTTCCAGCACTAAATCCACATTTTTCCTGAAGAGACTGAATTAATGGAAAGAAAAAAAAAAAGGGGGGGAGAAAATTAAAAAATGAAACAACAAAAATGAGACCGAGGAAGAAACTTCTCCACAGAATCCACCTGCGGATGTTTTCAGGATGTTTTATTAATCGGGATGTGACTTTCTGGGCTTATCCAATGGAAAAGCCCAGAATTCCATGGAAAAACCGGAGAGCCAAGTGGAAAATATCCCAAAGAAACTCTGGAAAAAGCACAAAATCCCATCCACATCCAAGGATTTCATCCTGATTTCAGGAGAAATCAAGAAGCAGCACAGAATTGAAGGGAATTCCCAAAACTCTGAGGGATTTTCCCAGGATTTCTCGATATTCCACATCAAACTGGGAAATAATAAGAAAAAACATTCAAAATTAAGGGAGACAATTCCCAAATTCATCCTGCCCACCCAAAACTTCCCGAAATCCAGGAATAAACGACTTTGGCGTCAATATTCCTGCCACATCCCAATCCCAGGGGGTGGAATTAGCAGGATTTTCCTGGAATATTTGAAAGGAACAAAATTCATCCCACAAACTTCATTCCCTAAAAAAAACCACGTGCACACAGCTCAGAACACAACAACATTTGGAATTACCAGTTCTCCGCTTAAAGAACTTGGAAATTGGGATTTAGAACACTCTGAGGGGGGAAGGGGATCAAAGCACCGAATTCCCTGACAATTCCAAGGAAAAGCAAGCGGTGAAAGGTGAAATTATCCCGATTTTCCAGCTCCCTGCTGCCCATTCCCAGCCCTGAGGAGCAGGGAACTCTTTCCAACTCCGAGTTTTCCCAACTTTTTTATTTGAAGCAAAAGCGAGCGGAAACAGCACAAAATCCGAGCAGGGAAAAGAGGGAAAAATGAAGTTTATGCCTTTGGAGGATGTTTTTAAAACATCAACATTCAAATGGGGGGAAAAAACCTCGCAGCGATGAGGGCGGTGAGGCGAAACGAGGGCAAAAAATGAGCAAGAATAGAAAACTCTTGGGAAAAAAATCGGGAAAAAACTATGAAAAAAAAAAAAAAAACAAGGAAAAAGAAGAAAAAAAATAGGATGAAAAAGAGGAAAACACTTCCCGAGCCCAACGCTGCCTCCCCACAGGGCCCTGCCCAGGAAGGAGGCGCATTCCGCGCTCCTCAACCGGGGGGGAACCGCCTTCCGTAGCTCCGGAAAAATTCTAATAAAACCCTCATTATTTAAAAAAAACAACAAAAAAAACCCCTTTTTCTCATTCTTTTTCCTATTTTAATTTTTTTTTACCCTCACGAAATCTCCTCCCGCCTCGCGGCCGGCGACAAAATGGCAGCGCTGCCCGTCATGTCGGGAGGGCTCCGCCGCAAGCTCCGCAGCGCCTCAGCCCCGGCGCCAGCGGGGCTCCCTCACGGCCCCGCGGGGCCGCCCGCGGCCGAGGCAGCGGCGGGAGGAGGAGGAGGAGGAGGAGGCGGCGGCCGTGAGGGGAAGGCGGGGGATGTGGAGAGGGGGGGCACCACAGAACATGGCGCCGCGTCCTACTTGCGCTCCCCTTCGCCTCACGGAGCTCCCCCCCGGCCATGGCGGTTCTACCGCGTTGAGTCCCCCGCCCTCCCTCTCGCCGTCCTCTTCTTCCTCCTCCTGCTCGCTCAGGAGTTTTTGAAACTCCAAAGCGCAGCTTCCGCCGCTCCGCGCCCGCCTTTGTGCCCCCCCTCACTCTCCCCCGGAGCACACACACACACACACACACACACACCGCGCTCCGCTCGGCCGCCGAGTCCCGCCGCGCTGCCCCGGGCGCTGCCCGCTGAGGTACGTTCGCCCTCCGCTCTCCCCTTTCCCGCAGCCTCCGGCGGCTCCCGGAGCCGGGGCTCGGTGAAGCCTCCCCGGGCAGCGCTGAGGGCCCGGCGGGGCCAGGGGGGGATGAGGGGAAGGGGCTTCCCCGCCGCGGCTCCGCGCCCCGCCTGCCCCCGGCCGCCTCCCGCCCACTCTTTTTTTTTTTGGGGGGGGGGGGGGTAATTTTTCTATTTTTCCCTTCTTTTGCCGCCAGCCCGCTTATTTTCTTGCTTGTTCGGGGGGTTTTGTTGGGGGTTTTAAGGGATGGGTTTTTTTTTTTTTGGTTTTTTTTTGTCCTGCCAAAGTTTTTCGCCGTCCCCCGTTTATTCCGCCAGACGCGGAACAACAACCTGAAGTCCGGCCCCGGGGGAAGGAAGGGGGGGAAAAGGGGGAAGAAGGAAAAACACGCACACACATCCAGCCCTTTTTGTGCGTGTGTGTGTGGGGATGGAGGGGGTGGAGAGTGCGTTGATTTCTTCCAATATTATTATTTTTTTATTATTATTATTATCATCCTTACGATCGTTAGGATTATTATTCAACGCTCGCTCTACCGGCGGCGATGCCCCATCGCCCGCAAAATAAATAATGAAAAAAAAAAAACCGAAAAAAAAAAAAAAAAACAACAACAAGAGGAAAAAAAAAAAAAGCCCAAAGCAAACCCGACCAACGCTAAGCGTCGGTTTGAAAATTCTTTCCTTTTATCTTCTCAGCATCTGGAGAGAGGGAGAGAGAGAGAGAGAGAGAGAGAGAGAGAGAGAGAAAGGGCGCGTTCATGAGGACTACAAAGTTACAAATATGGCTCCCCAGTCTCTCTTGCCTGAACACTGCAAAGAAATGAAGACGCACTTTAAACTAAACCATTCGCAACTCACTCGCGGTCCCTGCCTGCCTCTCCCTAGCCCAGCACCCTGCACAAATATTTGCCAACTAAACACGCCGAGAGAGAGAGCAGCGAGCAACTTATTTTTTATTTCATGCACGGCCAGCCCCTCTGCGAGGGCATCGCAGCCCGGCACGGGCAGGAGCGGCCCCGGGGAGCCCCCGGAGCTCCCCGGAGCTGCCCCCGGAGCGGGGCTCCGGCCCCCCACACACACAGGTAGGCACCTCAAGGGCAGCAGCGGCCCCGCCAACACCTGGCACGCTCCACCCCGCCAAAAAAATTAAAAAAAAAAAAAAAATTAAAAAAAAAAATAAATAAACCGTGGGATGCCTTTTTATTATTCTCATCATTAGCGTTATTAGCGTTAATTTTTTTTTTTTTTTTTTTTTTTTTTTTTGGCATTGCATTGCTTACATCTGAGGGCGTCCTGTTCCGCAGCTCTAAGTGGATCCTTTTCTTCATGTCCATGTCCGTGGCTGGCGGGAGGCGCGGAGGGTGCGCGGCTCGGCTGGCGCAGTGACCCCGTGCAGAGCCCCCCGATCGCGGGGCGCGGAGGGACTCGGGCTCGCCCAGCGCCGCTCGGAAGCCCGAGCGCAGCACCGCGGCGCGCACTAACCTGATAACCGCGGGGGCGGGCGCTCCGGGGGCTCCGCCGGGATTGACGGCAACGTCGGCCAATCGCAGCGCTTCGCCGCCGCGTCTCGGCCAATCAGCGGCGCGAGGCGCGGCGGAAGCCAATGGGGGAGCGGCTGTGCCGGCCAGGGGGACAGCCCGGCGCCGAGCCCTGGCTCATTCCGCGCTGCCGCCCGATGGGGACGGAACGAGCGCGGCTCCGCCGCGCCGGGAGCGGGGCGCGCTGCGCGCTGCGCTCGCCGCAGCCCGCGGGAAGCGCCGGGTCGGGCAGCGGCGGCCGAAGCGGAGCCGCCCGGCCGGGGCCGAGCGGCCAGGAGGGAGGGAAAGGTGCGGAGCGAGGCACGGCAATGGCGCGGGCAATGGCGCGGGCCCCGGCGGCGGGGGGCGGGCGGAGCGCGGGCGGCGGGCGGAGCGAGGGAGGGGCGGCGGCGCTGAGGGCAGCGGGAGCGGCGCTGAGGCCACAGGGGCCGGGGGCAGCGGAACCGGAACGGGGACGGCGGAACGGGGCTGAGGGCAGCGGAACGGGGCCGGGGACAGCGGAACGGGGCCGGGAGGCTGCGGGAACGGTGCTGAGGGCAGCGGAACGGGGCCGGGGACAGCGGAACGAGGCTGAGGGAAGCGGGGCTGGGAGGCAGCGGGAACGGCCTGGCCGCCCCCAGAGAAGGGAAGGAACGGAAAGGAAAAAGGAAATTGAGGGGAAGGGAAAGGAAAAGGAAAGGAAAGGGGAAAAGGAAATGAAATGGAAGAAAAAGGAAGGGAAAAGTGAAGGAATGAGGTTCCCCCGGCAGGCCCTGAGGGACTCGGGCCCGGCAGCAGAGCCAAGGACGGGAATCCTTCAGCTCCCGGGAAAAACGGGAAGGAATCCTTTCCTTGGAGTGCCAGGACAGGGGGGATGGATTGAGGCTGGAGGAGAGCGGGGATGGGTGGGATATCGGGAAGGAATTCCCAGAGAAGCCAGGGCTGCCCCTGGATCCCTGGAATGGCCAGGGTGGATTGGAAGTGGATGGGTTTGAGGTCCTTCCCGAGGCAAATCCCAGGAATTTGGAAGGAAAACAGGAAACTCCAGGAGCAGCGGAATGGGGATGGAACCAGGCTGGGAATGCTGGAGAAGGGAAGGATCCAGGGAATCCTCAGAGCCTTTTCCTGGAGGAGCTGCCGGAGGGCTGGGATTGGGATCAGGGCTGGAATCCGCGGGATTTTCACAGGAATTCGTGGGATTTTTCCCAAGAATCTTGAACTGATGGGATTTATTTTTAACAGGAACTTCTGGGATTTTTTCTCGGAATTTTGAATTGACGGGATGCCTTCTTCCCAGTGGGAAAAGAGAGGCTGGGGTGGAATTCCCGGGATATCTGTGGATCCTGGAATGTCCAAGGTCAGCTTGGAGCAGCCTGGGAGAGCGGGAATGATCCCAGGCCACGGAATAACGGGATGAGCTTCACGCTCCTTCCCATCCCAGAGCATTCCCGGCTCCTTTTCCGAGATGAGGATCCAATCCCGGAGCTGCTCTTTTCCAAGGATTTGAGGATTCCCAAAGAGTTGCCATCAGGTAAGACAAGCTTGGATTCCCTGGAAAATTCCCGTTTATCCCTTCCCGCTTCTCCTGCAGCTTTCCCTGGAAGACAGGGCTGGCAAATCCCAAGGAAAACATCCAGGGAATGCTGCAAATCCTTGGAAAATTGATCCACAGGGCGGGATGGAGATGGAGGCTGAGCCCTGAGCACGGAAAAATTCTGGGAATGCGGCCACAAACAGCGGGAATCGCCTTGGGAATGGGATGGGAAAAACTGGATCCAGCTCCAGGTAAAAATTCCAACTGAAGCACAAGGAAACCTGCAAAAAGTTGGGAATTTTTGGGACGGTTTGGGGATTTCCGGTGGAATTTTGGGATTGGCTAAGAAATCCTGGGTTGGAATTCGCGTTCCAAACTTTGGGAAAGGTTCGGGATTTGGGAATGAGGCGGAATTTTGGTTGAGCTCTGTTGGAATTTCTCCTTTCCAGGCGTGTCCAGAGGCTTCGGCGCCGAATCTTCGGGAATTTTTTCATGGAATTTCTGCTCCCGGAGCTGCCGAAAACCTTTGGAAAAAGACTTTTCTCCTGGGGAAAAAAAAAAGCCAACAAAAAATGCTGGGATTCGAAAGGAATTCCTGGGAATCCAGAGCTGGATTTTTCCTTTGGTTTTTGGGGATGTTTCTTCCCAAAAAAAAATGTGGATCGGAAGGTGCAAAAAGAAAATTCCCTTTTCCTTTCGTTCCCGAGGGAATTCATTCCCAATTCCAAGGGAAAATTCCATGTTTAAAGCTGCTCCTGACGCCGTTCGTATTCCAAGAGTTTGGGAATTAAAAAGAAAAATTCGGGAATTAATCTCGGGAATAAATTGGGAGATTTTTTTTTATTCCAGGTTGGAATTTTCCTGCTGTGGTTTTCGATTCCCGGGAATTTTTTGGTTTTTTCCTGCTTAATTTTTTTCCTTGGAATTTGGGATTCGTGGGGTTGGGTTTGGAACGGGAATTTTGGGGATTGTTCCTTGTTTGTTTCCAGCGGGAATTTGGGATTTGTGGGGTTGGTTTGGAGCAGGAATTTGAGGGGGTTTTTTTCCTTGTTTTTATTGGGAATTTTTAATGGAATTTGTGGGGTTTTTACCGGGAATTTGGAATTTTTCCCTGTTAATTTTTAACAGGAATTTCTGGAGGTTTTTTTTTCTTTTTCCTTTTTAATTTTTACCAGGAATTCCCAATTTCTGGGATTGGTTTTTACTGGGAATTTTTCATGGAATTTGAGATTTTTTTCGTTGTTTATTTTTCCAGGAATTTTTCATTTTCTGGGATTGTTTTTTACCGGGAATTTTTCATGGAATTTGTGGGGTTTTCCCTCATTTATTTCCCCAGGAATTTTTTCCCTTCCTTTTCCCAGGATCCCCCGCCCTGCAAATTCCATGGGAATTCTGTTAAAAAATCTGGGATGGCTCCAAAATTCCCTAAAATTCTCTGGGAAAGTTTTCCCAGTTTTTGTGGTTTTTGTTTTTTTTTTTTTTTTTTTTAATTATTATTCTTGAATTTATTTTCTTTTTCCCGGGAAAATTGTTGGGATAATTGGAACATTCCTGCTTTTTCCCATGGAATATTCCAAGATATTCCCGCTTCGTTGGCCTGGATTGGTGGGAGAATTTTGGATAAAATCCCCCCAAAAATTCCGGATGAGTTAAAAAATCCAAGGAATTCCGGGATAATCCTTCAGAACTTCGGGAATGGAATAAATCTGAAGCAGAATCCACCAGGTTTTTTTGGGAATAAAAATCCAATCACTTCACACGTGGGAAAGGCTGGAAAATCCTGGATTTCTGGGAATTTTTCCTGGCAGAAATCCGTGAAGGGGGGGATGAGAAAAAAAACGGGAAAAAATCCCGGGATCCTTGGAAAATCCGTGGGAAAATCGAGGAGGGGGGAAAAAAAATGGGAAAAGCCAATTTTGGGGATGAAAACTTCCAGGGAATTCCAGGAAAAATCAGGATAAAAACAGAAGTGAGGTGAGAAACGGGAAGAGTGGGAATGGCGGAATTCCAAGGAATTTCCTGGAGGGGAATCCGCGGGATCCACGGAGCTGCTCCCAAAAACTGGGAGAGGATTCCCATGGAAAGGAAAATCTGGGAATTCTGCTCCGATCCTGGCCCGCTGGGATGGATCCAGAGGGATTTTCCTGGCTGCTTTTCCAGGGGTTCCGCTCCTGGTCGTTCCTTTCGGGAATTTTTCCCATTCCCGCTTTTTTTCCCCAGGGATTTTCCCACGGGAATGTTGAGTTTCCCACCGGGAAAATCCCACGGAATCCGAGGAAAAGTTGGGAGTGGGAGGTGGTTCCCTGTGGAAAACGGGGCTGAGGGTGAGGAAATCCTTCGGAATTCCAGGAAAAGTTGGGAATTGAGGGCGATTCCCGTAAAACCAGGGATGGAAAGGGATTCAGTTCCTCTGGGAATGGGGAAATCCCACGGGATCCGGGGAAATGCGGGAATTGGGATTCCCCAGAGCGAGCAAATCCCGCGGAATCCAAGGAAAAGTCGGGACTGGAGCTCCCATCCCAAGGCCCCCATTCCCAACGTTCCCACCTGGAATTCCCAACCCTTGGAGCCCCAAATCCTGCCGGGAGCCAGAGAATTCCCGTTTTTTTCCCAATGGATGCACCTGGATACGGTGGGAAGAGGCGGGAAGAAACCCCGGGATGAAGCGGGAGATCCCGGGAAAAGGCCGGGTCCCATCCCGGTTATCCCGGCCGTTATTCCCGGCGGGAATCGGGAAAGTTTTCCGGCCGGAGCCGCTCCCGCCATTCCCATGGCAACCCCGGGCCGGGATTCCCGCCGGGAATGAAGAGCCGGAGGCTGGAATTGGCATTCCCGGCTGTTCCTGACGGGTGGAATTCGGGATCAGCTGGATCTGACAGGAACACAATTCCCGGCGGGAAAAGGGAGAAAGAGCTGGAAAAGCGGGATGGGCGGGATCCGGGATGGGCGGGACCCGGGAGCGGGGTTTGGGATTTATTCCCGGCTGGATCCGTCCCTCTCCTCTGGAGCTTTCCCGGGATTTCCCTCGGGAGGCTCCGCGGATCCGCCGGGGAAGAACGGGAGAGGTCGGGAATGCGGGAATTTGGATCCTGGGGAAAGGGGAATGGGGGGAATGGGAGAGGAGGGAATATGGGAATGGGAATGCAGAGGGGGAATGGGAATATGGGAAGAGGGAATGGGAACATGGGAATGGGGAATGGGAATTGGAATGGGAATGGAGGGAATATGGGAATGGGAATATGGGAATGGGAGAGAAGCCAATGGGAATATGGGAATGGAGGGAATGGAAAGGGGAATGGGAAAGGGGGAATGGAAGGAAGGGGAGAGGAGGAAATGGGAATTGGAATAGGAAAGGGAATGGGAATGGAGGGAATGGGAATATGGGAATGGGAAAGTGGGAGAATTGGAATGGGAATATGGGAATGGGAAAGGGGGAATGGAGAGAACGGGGCAGGATCCCTGCTGGGGTTTCCCGGGAGAAGGAATCCCCAGGGATGTTCCCGTGCTCCGAGCGATGATCCCGGGATTGGGTTCAGTGGCTCCGTGGAAATCCAGGATTCCACAGGCGGCAGTTGCTGCCGGAATCTGGCCAATCCCAGCGGGATCCCAACGGGAACAGGAGCTCCCAGGGGATGGCTGGGACTGAGGGATGGCTGGGATTCTGGGATCGCCGGGATTCCGGGATCACCGGGATTCAGGAACACTGGGATTTGGGAATGCTGGAATTCCAGGCTCACTGGGATTCAGGGATGGCTGGGATTTAAGGATCATTGGGATTCTGGGATCCCTGGGATTTAAGGATCACTGGGATTTTGGGATCTCCGGAATTGCGGGCTGGCTCCGGAGCCATGGTGGCAGCAGCAGCGGATGCAGACGCGGAGTGGCTGCGCTGGGCCAGCGAACGCTTCCGGAACGGCGCCGGGAAGGAGCCGGAGATCGGCCTGGAGGAATTCACACGGACCCTGGGGATCAAGGAGGTCGGGAATCCTGGGAAAGGATCCTGGGAAAAGGGATCTGGGAAAAGGATCTGGGAAAAGGATCTGGGAAAAGGATCTGGGAAAAGTATCGGGGAAAGGATCCATGGGAGAAGGGATCCCAATAAAGGGATGCCAAGGAAAGAGATCCCTGGGAAGAGGGAATGGAATCCATGGGAAGAGGGGAGCGATCCGTGGGAATTCCCCATTCCCAGGGCACATTCCCAATTCCCCATTTCCCAGGGCACATTCCCATTTTCCCAGGGCACATTCCCGTTTTCCCAGGGCACATTCCCGTTTTCCCGCAGTCCTTCTTTGCCGAGCGCTTTTTCGCGCTCTTCGATTCCGACGGGAGCGGCTCCCTGAGCCGGGAGGAGCTGCTGGGATCCCTGCGCCGGCTGCTCCGCGGGAATTCCACGGAAAAGCTCCGCTTCCTCTTCCAGGTGTACGACGTGGACGGTGAGAGGAGAAAATCGGGATCGGGGGGGGGATTTTTTGGGATCCCTTTGGGATTGGAGCAGGGATGAGCCGGAATTCCCGGTTCCTCCTTCTGGCCGGGAATGGTGGAATTCCAGCCGGAAGCTGAAGATTCCCAGGATTTCCCAGCAGCCGGGAAAAGCAGGATGGGCTCCGCTCTGATCCCAATTCCCCATCCCGGTTTTCTGAGGTGCTGGGAATGTTGGGGATGGAAAAGCCCTCGGAGATTGAATCCAAGCATTCCTGGCACTTCCAATGGCTCCCTTTCCATGGAGGAACATTCCCAAATATCCCAGAAATCCCAAACATCCCAGAAATCCCGGCTGAGCCTCCCCTGGATGCCATTCCCGTTATCCTGCCCCATCCAGGACTTTCCCGGACTGGGGGGAATGCGGGAGGGGGATGAGCCCATGGAATGTTGGGATCCTCGTCCAGATTATTCCAGTTCCTGGATTAGGACTGGAAAACTGGGATAGAAATGGCTCCATGGGCTGTGGAATTTCGGGATGGAGATGATTCCATAGGCTGGAATTTTGGGATTGGGGTGACTCCATAGAACTGTGGAATTTTGGGATGGAGGTGGCTCCACAGACTCTGGAATTCCGGGATGAAGACACCTCCATGGGCTGTGGAATTTTGGGATGGAGATGGCTCCATAGAACTGTAGGATTTTGGGATGGAGATGATTCCACAGGCTGGAATTTTGGGATGGAGGTGGCTCCACAGACTCTAGAATTCCGGGATGAAGACGCCTCCATGGGCTGTGGAACATTGGGATTCTCCCGTTTTCCCAGGGAGCGGCTCCATCGATGGGCAGGAGCTGCTCCAGGTGCTCCGGGGGTGTCTCCGGGAGAGCTCCCTGGCCCTGCCCGAGGAGCGGCTGCGGGCGCTGAGCCAGGCCCTGCTCCGCGCCTGCGACCGCGACCACAGCGGCTCCATCTCCTTCCCGGAGCTCCGGGAACAGCTGGAGGCGTTCCCAGAACTCCTGGAGAGCCTGAGCGCCAGGTGGGAACGGGATCCACAGCTGGGAGAGCTGGGAAGGGATTCCATCCATGGGGGGATTCCACAGCGGGGCCGGGAGCAGACGGAGAGGTTTGGGATTGGATCAGGGATGGGGTGGGATGGAGCAGGGTTTGGATTTTGGGATGGAGCAGGGTTTGGATCAGGGATTGGATCAGGGTTTGGATTTTGGGATGGTTTGGGATGGAGCAGGGTTTGGATCAGGGATTGGATCAGGGTTTGGATTTTGGGATGGTTTGGGATGGAGCAGGGTTTGGATCAGGGATTGGATCAGGGTTTGGATTTTGGGATGGTTTGGGATGGATCAGGGTTTGGATCAGGGTTTGGATCAGGGATGGTTTGGGATGGAGCAGGGAATGTTCTGGGATGGACACAGGGATGGATGTGGGAATGTCCGGCTGTAGGGCCGGGTACCACCCACCAAACCCCGAATTCCCACCCAACCCCAAATTCCCAGCAATCCCCAATTCCCACCAATCCCAAATTCCCGTTTCCCAGTGCCGCCTCCTGGCTGAAGCCCCCCAGTCCCGCCGAGCGCCGCCTGTGCTGCTTTTCCTGGGATTCCTGCCGGGAGCAGCGGGCCGGGATGCGCCGCTTTTCCCGGGAATGCTGCGGCCCGGGCGGCTTTTCCCGGGAATGCTGCGGCCCGGGCGGCTTTTCCCGGGAATGCTGCGGCCCGGGCGGCTTTTCCCGGGAATGCTGGCGGGCCGGGATGCGCCGCGTTTCCCGGGAGTGGCGCTGGCCGGGGCTGTGGCTCGCGGGCTCGGCGCTGCTGCTCGCCCTGGGCGCGCTGCGGTACCGGGAGCGCGGCCCGGGAACCGCCCTGGCCCGGGGCTGCGGGGCCGCCCTGAACCTCAACTGCGCCCTGCTCCCGGTGAGAGACACCGGGGACACACCGGGGGACACTGGGGACAGACAGGGGACATGGGGACAGACTGGGGGACAGCCTCTCTGAACCTCAACTGCGCCCTGCTCCCGGTGAATGACACCGGGGACAGACAGGGGGACATGGAGGGGACACCGAGAGGACATGGGGGCACACCAAGGGGACACTGAAGGACACTGTCCCCTGTCCCTGTTCCTCACTCTCCCCCAGGCTCTGATGTTGTGCCGTTCCCTGTCCCCTGTCCCCTCACTGTCCCCTGTCTGTCCCCAGGCTCTGATGTCCCTCTCTGTCCCCAGGCTCTGATGTCCCTCTGTCTGTCTGTCTGTCCCCAGGCTCTGATGTCCCTCTGTCTGTCTGTCTGTCTGTCTGTCCCCAGGCTCTGATGTCTGTCTGTCTGTCCCCAGGCTCTGATGTCCCCTGTCTGTCTGTCTGTCCCCAGGCTCTGATGTCCCCTGTCTGTCTGTCTGTCTGTCCCCAGGCTCTGATGTCTGTCTGTCTGTCCCCAGGCCCTGATGTCCGTCTGTCTGTCCCCAGGCCCTGATGTCCGTCTGTCTGTCCCCAGGCCCTGATGTCTGTCTGTCTGTCTCCAGGCCCTGATGTCCGTCTGTCTGTCCCCAGGCCCTGATGTTGCGCCGTTCCGTGTCGCGGCTCCGCTCGTGGCCGCTCTGGGAGCGGCTCCCGCTGGAGCGCCACGTGCGCGGGCACGCGCGCGTGGGACACCTGGTGCTGGCCCTCGGGAGCGCGCACGCGGCAGCGCACCTGGGAGCGCGCCTGGAGCGAGCCGGTCCGTGCCGGGAAACGGGAAACGGGATAGGGGAACCGGGATACGGGATACGGGATGGGGATCCCTGGGGTGGAGATCCGGGATGGCAGAAAGTGGTTCGGGATCCCAGGGATGGGGGAGCGGGGCCCAGATCCCAAAGAAAGGCTGCCCGAGTTCCGGGATCCCGGGGATGGGACCTCCCGTGTCCCGGGATCCCGGGGATGGGATCTCCCGTGTCCCGGGATCCCGGGGATGGGATCTCCCGTGTCCCGGGATCCCGGGGATGGGATCTCCCGTGTCCCGGGATCCCGGGGATGGGATCTCCCGTGTCCCGGGACCCCAGGGATGGGGTGCCCGTGTCCCAAGGAATGCCCTGGAGAAGGGATGCCCGTGCCGGGGGCGCTGCGAGGGCACGGGCGGGGACGGGACAGGGGACAGGGGACAGCACCGGGGACGGGCGGGGCACGGACAGGGGACAGCACCGGGCACGGGACGGGCGCAGCACGGGACTGGGCACCCCCAGCGGGATCCCAAATCCCAATCCCCAATCCCAGCACGGTGCCAGGGCTCTCTGCCCCCCGGGCTCCTCCCGTGCCCGGCAGCCGGGACGCGGTGCCAGGACCGGGCATTCCCGGGCGGGCATTCCCGAACCGGCATTCCCGAACCGACATTTCCAAACCAACATTCCCGAGCGGGCATTCCCGAACCGGCATTCCCGAACCGGCATTCCCAGATGGGCATTCCCGAACCAGCACTCCCACATGGGTTCTCGGGCTCTCTGAGCCGTGCCCGTGTCCCCGGGATGTCCCAGAGCTGTCCCCGGGATGTCCCCTGGATGTCCCCGGTTCTCTCTGAGCCGTGCCGGTGTCCCTGGGCTGTCCCCGGGATGTCCCCCCTGTCCCTGTGACCGTGCCGGTGTCCCCGGGATGTCCCCGGGATGTCCCCGGGTGTCCCGGTGACCGTGCCGGTGTTCCCGGGCTGTCCCCGGGCTGTCCCGGTGACCCTGTCCCGGTGTCCCGGGGCTGTCCCGGTGACCCTGTCCCGGTGTCCCGGTGTCCCCAGGCGGGCCGTTCTCCGCGGCAGTGGCGGAGCTGCTGCAGCCGGGCCCGGGCTCTGGCGGCGTTGCGGGCACGGCCCCGCTGACCGGGCTGGCGCTGCTGCCGCTGCTCCTGGCGATGCTGCTGGGCTCCAGCCCCTGCCTGCGCCGCCGCGGACACTTCCAGGTGATTCCCGGGAATTCCCGGCCGGAACGCCGCCTTCCCGGGGCTCCCGTCCCGACGGGACGCGGGGAATGGATTCCCACGGGGAATATCGGGAGGGAATTCCCGGCTGGGAGGAGCGGGGAGTGTCCAAGGGCAGCCTGGAGCAGCCTGGGACAGCGGGGGGTGTTGGGATCGGGACTGGAGGGGATCGCGATCCTTCCCAAGGCAAATCCCAGCGATTCCAGGATTCCCTTGGGCTGCCTTTTCCCACTGGGATACCCAGACAGCCCCAGCAGGAAGCGCCAGTCGGCTCCAGCACTTCCCATTCCCATCCCCGTTCCCATTCCCATTCCCATTCCCGTTGCCATTCCCAGGTTTTTTACTGGACCCACCTCTCCTACATCCCGGTGTGGTTCCTGCTGCTCCTGCACGCTCCCCACTTCTGGAAGTGGTTCCTGATTCCCGGCTCCCTGTTTTTCCTGGAGAAGGTTCTGGGCTGGCTCTGGCGCCGGGCGGGAGATCTGCACATCCTGGAGGCCAGGCTGCTGCCCTCCAAGGTGGGAATGCATCCCGAATATCCCAAATCCCAAATATCCCAAATCCCAAATATCCCAAATCCCAAACATCCCGAATGTCCCAAATATCCTGAATCCCAAACATCCCAACCATCCCAAAACCCAAATATCCCAAATATCCCGAATATCCCGCATCCCAACCATCCCGCATCCCACCATCCCAAATCCCGCTATCCCAGCTCCTCCGGACACTCTGGGAATGACGGAACAAACGCGGCAAACTCACAGCGGGGGGTGGAAAAAAATTCCTTTATTTCCTTTATTTCCTTTATTTCCGAGCCTTTTTCCCTGTTTTCTTCAAATGAAAGCCCACGGAACAACCGGAACTCCAGGAACTTGGAATTTTTTCCCAAAATCCCGTAGTTTGATCCCAGTCTGAACCAGACAGGGAACAAACCCAGCAGGAGCCGGAACCCGGAATTTCCACGGCGCTTCCTGCGATGGGAGCTGGAGGATCCCAGAGGATCCCGGAGGATCCCGGAGGATTCCGGAGGATCCTGGAGGATCCCAGCCGATCGATCCCGGTTTTCCCACAGTTTTTTTTCCGGCAGGTGACACACCTGGTGATCCAGCGGCCGGAATCGTTCCGCTTCCAGCCGGGGGATTTCGTCTTCCTGAACATCCCGGCCATCGCCGCCTACGAGTGGCATCCCTTCTCCATCAGCAGCGCTCCCGAGCAGCCAGGTCCGGGAATGTTCCATCCCTGGGAATGTTCCAGGTCCGGGAATGTTCCATCCCTGGCAATGTTCCAGATCTGGGATCTGTGTCCCATTCCTGGAATGTTCCAGGTCCGGGAATGTTCCAGTCTGGGAATGTTCCAGCCCTGGAATGTCCCATCCCTGGGATCCATCTCCCATCCCTGGGAATGTTCCAGCCTGGGAATGTTCCAGCCTGGGAATGTTCCATCCCTGGGATCTGTTTCCCTCTCCAGGATCCCTTTCCCACCCCTGGAACGTTTCCCAGCCGATGTTTTTCCAGCCGGGATGGGGCTCGGAGCGAGCCGGGCTGTGGGAGGCGGTTCCGTGGGATGAGTTGGGTTTGGAGCTCTTCCCAATCCAGACAATCCCAGGATTTTGGGATTCATCCCACAGGAACCCTCTGGCTGCACATCCGGGCGCGGGGCCAATGGACCAACAAGCTCTACGAGCACTTCCAGCGGCTGGAATCGCACGGCCCGGAGCCGGATCCGCCCGGGAAGAGCCGCAGGGAGCGCTGGGAACAGGTGGGATGGAGTGGATCCCACGGGATCATCCCGGTCTGCAGCCAGGGAATCCCTCGGGATGGACATTCCCGGCCGGTCCAGCCTTGAAGGATTCGTGTCCTTTGGGATGGGAATTTGTGTCCCTCCATCAGGGTCACGCGGCCTTGGCCCAGGGACACAAAATCCCGTTGGGATTTGGGATGGATGGGATTTGGGATTGATGTGACTTTGTGCCCCGTGGAATGGGATTTGGGATTGATGGGAATTCCCAGCAGATCCCTGGGAGCAGCGATCCCAGCGGCGATTCCCAGTCTTTGTTCCCAGGAAGGATCCGTGGCCTCCGGCAGGGACGGAGCCGTGGAGCTGCTGGCGTTCCGAGCCTCCGGAGCCGCTTTCCCGGGAAAGGACCTGGAGCAGGGGGTGAGCCCCGCCCCGACCTCAACAGGATAAAGCTCCCCAAAAAGCCGCAGGGGAAGAAATTCCTTGGATATTTCCGTGGCACTGAGAGCTGGAACTGTGTGGGCAGCCGGGTGGGAAAAGCCCCAAATCCAGAGAATGTGGGGAGCGCTGGGAAGGGGGGGAAGGTCAGAGCTCCTCATTCCTCAGGGCTCCGGGACCGGAGAGACCCCATGGAGCTGCAGCGTCAAGGTGAGACATTCCCGCTTTTCCTGGATCCCGGGAAACTGCCTGGGATCGGCATTCCATCCATCCCAGCCATGTTCCAGGCACTCCATCCACATTCCCACATTCCCAGCTCCTCCATCCGGGATCCCTGTGCACGGATGATCCCACCTGGGGCTGATCCAAGCCCTGCCCCGCTGGAAAACTCCCCCCCGTTCCTTGCTCCCATCCCAAATTCCGTGATCCCCTCTGTGCCCTTCTGCTCCACCCGGGAGCTGCTCCAGCACCTGGAACTGTGGGATCTGTCCCGGGTCGGGATCTGTCCCGGGTCGGGATCTGTCCCGGTTCCGGATCTCTCCCGGCTCTGGATCTCTCCTCACTCTGGATCTCCCCCGGTTCCGGATCTCTCCCGGTTCCGGATCTCTCCCGGTTCCGGATCTCTCTTCCCTCCGGATCTCTCCCGGTTCCGGATCTCTCCCGGCTCTGGATCTCTCCCTACTCTGGATCTCTCCTCACTCCGATCTCCCCCGGTTCCGGATCTCCCCCGGTTCCGGATCTCTCCCGGTTCCGGATCTCCCCCGGTTCCGGATCTCTCCTGGTTCCGGATCTCTCCTGGTTCCGGATCTCTCCTGGTTCCGGATCTCTCCCGGTTCCGGATCTCTCCCGGTTTAGGATCTCTCCCTACTCCTGATCTCTGCAGTGTTTCCTGGACGGTCCCTACGGAAGCCCGAGCCGGCGGATCTTCACCTCGGAGCATGCCGTGCTGATCGGAGCCGGCATCGGGATCACCCCCTTCGCCTCCATCCTGCAGAGCATCATGTTCCGGTGGGAATCCGGGAATCTGGGAACGCGCCAGGCAGAGCCCTGACGGCAGCTGGGATGGGATGTTCTCCAATCCTCGACCCTTGGGGTTCCGTCCTTGGGATTCCGTCCTTGGGATTCCGTCCTTGGGATTCCGTCCTTGGGATTCCGTCCTTGGGATCCGTCCTTGGGATTCCATCCTTGGGAATTTGGGCTGTGGGAAAGGCGCTGGAAGGACCTTGGCCATGGACAGGAGCCGGGAATGAGCAGGGAAAGTCAGGAATGTGCAGGAAAAGGCAGGAAAAGGCTGGAAAAGGATGGAATGTGCAGGAAGGAGCAGGAAAAGTCAGGAATGTGCAGGAAGGAGCAGGAAGTGCCGCTCATTCCCCCGTGCAGGTACCGGCGGCGGATGCGGAGCTGCCCCAGCTGCCGTTTCTCCTGGAGAGAGGAAGAGCGGGATGAGGAGATGACGCTCCGGAAGGTGCAGCGGGAAGGGATCCGGGATCTGGGATCCGGCCTTGTCCTGGCATGGGGAGCCCAGGAGCGTTCCCCAAACACGGGAGCTTTGGGATCGGGGCTGGATCTGGTGCTGGGATCTGGTTCCAGGATCTGGAGTTGGGATTTGGTGCTGGGATCCAGTACCGGGATCCAGTGCTGGGATCCGGAGCGTGCCCGAGCCGAGGCTTTCCCGCTCCCTCTCCCAGGTGGATTTTGTCTGGATCACGCGGGATCAGCAGCACCTGCAGTGGTTCCTCAGCCTCCTGGCCCAGCTGGAGGCGCAGCAGGCGGAGCTGGAGCCGGGAGGTGAGCGGGAGCGCCCATTCCCAGGAAAAAATGGGAGCCGGGTGCCGGCGGCAGCCGGAATTCCCGGAATGAATTCCCAGGGAAGTTCCTGGAGCTGCACCTGTTCATGACCTCGGCCCTGGGCAAGGGGGACGTGAAGGCGCTGGGGCTGCAGCTGGCGCTGGATCTGCTGGCGGCCCAGGAAGAGCGGGATTCCATCTCCGGCCTCCGCAGCCGCACCCAGCCCGGCCACCCCGACTGGGCCAAGGCACGGATCCCACCGGGAACGGGAACGGGGGCGGAGAGGGGCGAGGGTGTCGGGGAATGGGATCAGAGAGACGGGGAATGGGACTGGAAAGAGAGGGAATGGGATTGGAGAGTTGGGGAATGGGATTGTGGAATCAGGGAATGGGATTGTGGAATTGGGAATGGGATCGTGGAATCATGGCATAGGATCAGAAAATCATGGAATGGGTTGGGTTGGAAGGGACCCCAAATATCAATCTCATTCCAACTGTCTCATCCAGCCCAGGGATCATGGAATGGGGCCATGGATTGGGATCATGGAATGGGATCACAGAATGGGGATCAGGGAATGGGATCATGGAACGGGATCAGGGAATGGGGCCACGGAATGCCGGATCGGGCTGGGCCGGGCGGGAATTGCGGATCCGCCCGTGCCGAGGATTCCGGTGTGTCCCGTTCCAGCTGTTTGGGAAGGTGGCTGCGGAGCGGCGCGGGAAGGTCCGGGTGTTCTTCTGCGGCTCCGCGGGGCTGGCCAGGATCATCCGCGGGCACTGCCGGAGCTTCGGATTCGCCTTTTCCAAGGAAAACTTCTGAGCCGACGGGAACGCTTCCCGCCGGCAGCTGATCCCGTTCCCAGCTCGGATCCGCTGGGGCTGGGCCACGGAAATCTGGGAAAAGCTCCTGCGGATCAGAGGAATAAAAAAGATGGGAAAGTTTCCTTTGGATCTGAGGAATGATTCAGGAAAAGATGGGAATGTTGCGGTTGATGGAAGCAATTCAAGCTCCTTGGAAAAACCAAGGGAAAACTGGGATGGGAATCGGTGTCCGGAATCTGCCCTGGATTGGGATTGGTTTTCCTGGTAAACCAAGGGAATCCAGGAATCAGGAGCTGGCCAGGCCATGGATAACAATTCCTCTTGGAATTCCTGATTTTCCAGCCTTTTCCACGCCTGGGATCCGCTCCGTAGCGACGGCTCCTCATAGGCAAGGCACGGAATTCCCGAGATTGGCGTCGGATCGGGATTGAATCCCGTTCATCCAGCGCAGGGGGGCTCTGCCGGCTTCATCCCGAGCTGGGTGGTTTTTAGGGATGGAGGATTTGGAATTTCTTTGGAATCGTGGAATGGTTTCTGTTGGAAAAGCCCTCGGAGCTCCTGGAGTCCAACCACGCCGCTGTCCCCAGGTGCCACATCCGAAGGGTTTCAACCCCTCCGGGATGGGATCCCAGCCCTGCCTGGCAGCTGTTCCAGGCCTGGAGCTTTTCCAGGTGGGAATTTTCCAGGTGGGAATTTTCCAGGTGGGAATTTTCCAGGTATTCCCAAACCTCCCTTGGCGCAGCCGCTCTCCCCGAGGGCATCAAAGCCGCCATTCCGCACGCGCGGATCTGCCGCCTCCCTTGGCCGCTCATTAATCAATCATTAATCATTAATGAACCCCCGCTAATGAGCGCGAGCGCCACCCGCGCCTCCCTCCTCACGCGGCCCCGCCACGTGACCGCTATGTGGGCGGGGCCTCCTCCAGCCAATCAGCGCCGCGCTCCGCCCGGAAGCCCCGCCCCTTAAACGCGCGGTTCTGATTGGTCGCCGCCAGCTCTCGCGGGAAGCCGGGGCGGGGCCGCTCCCGCCGCTCCCCACCGGCCGCGCCGGTGCCCCCGGGGGCTGAGGCGCTGCCGGAGCGGCCGCGTGGGTTCGAGGCAGCGCCCGCAGCGTTCGCGGTGCCCCCGGTGCCCCCCGGGGCGGCGGCGCCTCCTCCCGCTCCGCCCCGCCCCGCCCCGCCCGGCGCCGTTGTGGCGGCGGCCCCGCCGCGCCGCGCTCTCCTATTGGCTGGCGCCCCTCGCGCGCGCCGCCCACCGCGCGCTGCCATTGGCTGTGAGGCGCGAGGGCGGGGCCCCGCGCGCTGCCATTGGCTGCGAGGCGCGAGGGGCGGGGCCCCGGCGCTGCCGCTCCGGGCTCCCCCCGCTGCCCCGCGCGGAGGTTCCGCCGCCCGCCAGGCCCCGGGCACAGGTAAGGGCCGGGCCGGGATTCCCGGGAATTCCTGGGAGAGCGGGAATTGCGGGAATAACGGGAATTGCGGGAATAACGGGAAGGGCAGCGGGAGAGAGAGGGGGCTGCGGGATTACCCGGAGCTGGCGGCGCCGTGCGTGCTCGGGCCGCTTCGGGATTGCTGCCGGAGCCGGGAATGAGGGAATGGGAGCGGTGGGAATCTGGGATTTGGGAATACGCGCTGGAAAATGCGGGAATGCGAGCTGGGAATACGGGAATACGAGCTGGGAATACGGGATATGGGCTGGGGGAATGTGGGGTGCAGGAATAGGGGCTCTGGAATTCGGGAATATGGGCTCTGGAATTCCTGGGATTCCCTGAGGATTTCCCCGGGAATGCCAGGATTTCCCTGGGAATGTCAGGATTTTCCTGGAAATCTCGGGATTTTCCAGGGAATCTGGGGATTTCCCTGGAATTCTCAGGGTTTTCCTGGGAATAGCAGAATTTCCTGGAAAAGCTCCATCCGGGCCTGCTGCAGCTCCGTTTTTCCCGGTTTTCCCTGCAGGAGTCACAAGAGGAATCCGTAAATCCCGGGAATTTTTGCCTCTGGAAGCTCGGGATGCGTTAGAATTCCAAGAATTCCCTTTCCCTGAGGTGAGAGTGGAGCTGCTTTTCCCCATTCCCGTCTCTTCTCGGCTCTGTTGGGATACCTGGAGTTCCTGTCCCGGCTCGGATCCACATTCCCACATTCCCAGGACCCGACCCTTGGCAGGGCCGCCGTGTTTTCCCAGGAATGCAGCACCATTCCCATCTGGAACATCCCAAATCCCCGTCCTGATCCCGTTTTTCCATGTTTTTCCCAGGAATGCAGCACCATATGCTGCCATTCCCATCTGGAACATCCCCAGTCCCTCTCCTGATCCTGTTTTTCCCCATTTTTCCCTGTTTTTTCCCCATTTTGCCATGTTTTTCCCAGGAATGCAGCACCACTCCCATCTGGAACATTCCAAATCCCTCTCCTGATCCCGTTTTTCCCTGTTTTTCCCCGTTTTTCCGTGTTTTTCCCAGGAATGCAGCACTATGTGCTGCCTGGCCCTGTCACCCTGCCTGTTCCCATCCCAAATCCCTCTCCTGATCCCATTTTTCCCCGTTTTTCCCAGGAATGCAGCACCATTCCCATCTGGAACATTCCAAATCCCTCTCCTGATCCCGTTTTTCCCCATTTTTCCATGTTTTTCCCAGGAATGCAGCACCATGCACTGCCTGACCCTGTCACCCTGCCTATTCCCATCCCAAATCCCTCTCCTGATCCCGTTTTTCCGTGTTTTTCCCAGGAATGCAGCACCATTCCCACCCCAAACATCCCAAATCCCTCTCCTGATCCCGTTTTTCCCCGTTTTCCCGTGTTTTTCCCAGGAATGCAGCACCATGCGCTGCCTGGCCCGCCTCAGCTCCAAGGCGCTGCTGGTTCTCTGCGCTCTCCTGGCGCTGCTCTCGCTGCTCCTCTGGAGCCGCTGCTCCCACCATTCCCAAACCCCGGCGCGGCCCCCGGAGCGCCCCGAGGAGGAGGAGGAGGAGGAAGCCTCGCCCCGGGACGCTCCGGGAATCCCGGGAAGCGCCGGGAAAGCGGCGGCGCCGCGCTACGAGGAGATCGACTGCGTCATCAACGAGGAGCAGACGGTGAAGGGGCGGCGCGAGGGCTCCGAGGTTTTCCTGCCCTTCAGCTGGGTGGAGAAATATTTCCAGGTGTACGGGAGGATCACGGGATCCGACGGGAACGAGCGCTTCGAGTTCTCCCACAGCTACTCCAAGGTGTACGCGCAGCGCGCCCCGTACCGGCCCGACGGCGTCTTCATGTCCTTCGAGGGCTACAACGTGGAGCTGAGAGACAGGGTCAAGTGCATCAGCGGGGCTGAAGGTGATGGGAATGGGCTGGGAATGAATGTGGGAATGTGCTGGGAATGTGGGAATGGGGACAGGGGACAGGGTCAAGTGCATCAGCGGGGCTGAAGGTGCTGGGAGTGTGCTGGGAATGGGCTGGGAATGTGGGAATGAATGTGGGAATGTGCTGGGAATGTGAGAATGAATGTGGGAATGTGGGAATGGTGACAGGGTCAAGTGGATCAGCGGGCCTGAAGGTGATGGGAGTGTGCTGGGAAAGGGCTGGGAATGGGCTGGGAATGGGCTGGGAATGTGGGAATGTGCTGGGAAAGGGCTGGGAAAGGGCTGGGAATGGGCTGGGAATGGGCTGGGAATGTGGGAATGTGCTGGGAATGTGGGAATGTGGGAATGGTGACAGGGTCAGGTGCATCAGCGGGGCTGAAGGTGATGGGAATGTGCTGGGAATGGGCTGGGAATGTGGGAATGTGCTAGGAATGTGGGAATGGTGACAGGGTCAAGTGCATCAGCAGGGCTGAAGGTGATGGGAGTGTGCTGGGAATGTGCTGGGAAAGGGCTGGGAATGGGCTGGGAAAGGGCTGGGAATGGGCTGGGAATGTGGGAATGTGGGAATGGTGACAGGGTCAAGTGCATCAGTGGGGCTGAAGGTGATGGGAATAGGCTGGGAATGAATGTGGGAATGTGCTGGGAATGTGCTGGGAATGTGGGAATGAATATGGGAATGTGCTGGGAATATGCTAGGAATGTGGAATGTGGGAATGGCAGCAGGGTCAAGTGCATCAGCAGGGCTGAAGGTGCTGGGAATGTGCTGGGAATGAATGTGGGAATGTGGGAATGGTGACAGGGTCAAGCGCATCAGCGGGGCGGAAGGTGCGGGGCCCGGGAATGCTGCGGGGAGTTTTGGGATTGGGGTGGTCCTGAGAATATCCTGGAAATGCCGCTCAAGAAGTGGATTTGGTGTTGGGAATGTGGGACTGGTGACAGGGTCAAGTGTGTCAGAGGTGTGGAAGGTGGGATTTGCTGGGAATCAGAGGATTTTTGGGATTGGGATGATCCTTTAAATGCGCTGGAACTATTCCATGAAAGTCGGGAAGAGCAGAGCAGGGATTCCTCCGCCAGCTCAAACCGCGGAATTCCGGATTTTAACGGGAAAGGGCCCCACCCCTCCCTCCCCAACGCCTCCCTCTAACACTTCCAGCCCCATTTACAGCACTTCCAGGAATTCCGGGATTTTTTCCCTCATTCCAAGGCCTTTTCCATGTTTTTCCCGGGCAGGAGTTCCCGTCTCCACGCAGTGGGGCCCTCAGGGCTACTTCTACCCCATCCAGATCGCCCAGTACGGCCTGAGCCACTACAGCAAGAACCTGACCGAGAAGGCGCCGCACGTGGAGGTGTACGAGACGGCGGGAGACGGGATCGCGAGCGTCGGGAATAGCGGGAATGAGGGCGGGAACGGCCGCTGGACCGTGCCCAAGGGCTGCTCCCTCGCCACCGTCTGGGACAAATCCCGCCACACCGCCGTCAAGCACTTCTCCTGCCCCGGTGCGTGCCGGGGATTCCGGAGGGTGCTGGGGATTCCGGAGGGTGCCGGGGATTCCGGAGGGTGCCGGGGATTCCAGAGGGTGCCGGGGATTCCAGAGGGTGCTGGGAATTCCGGTGGGTGCTGGGAATTCTGGAGGGTGCTGGGAATTTTGGCAGGTGGTGGGAATTTTGGCAGGTGCTGGAAGAGGGAGTGGGAATTGTTGGGTTCTGGGGTTTGGTTTGGCTTTTGGTCCCAATCCTTCATTCCCAATCCTTCACTCCCCATCCTTTCCCTTCCCAATCCTTCATTCCCAGTCCTTCACATTCCCAATCCTTTCCCTTCCCAATCCTTTCCCTTCCCAATCTTTTCCCTTCCCAATCCTTCCCATTCTCAATCCTTCACTCCCAATCTTTTCCCTTCCCAATCTTTTCCCATTCCCAATCCTTCATTCTCAATCCTTTCCCATTCCCAATCCTTCATTCCGGACCCATCCAGCTGAAACCTCCCCGTAACCCTGAACCCATCCCAGGGCTGCCCTAAATCCCCGGGGATCTCCCCCAAACCCCGAACCCTTCCCGCCGGGATCCTCCCCGCGCTGATCCCGGGACGGGGCCGGGGCTCATCCCTTTTCCAGAAAACTCGGAGGGCGTTTCCCTGGAGCTGAACAACGGCCGCGATTTCATCATCTCCTTCGACCTGAAGCTGCAGGGCAACGGCAGCGTCTCGGTGCTGCTGGAGACCACGGAGCGGGGCCGGCCGCTGGCCGTGCGCTACGCGCCGGGGGCGCCGCTGCTGGCGCTGCGCGACGGCGACGTCGTCTACGGCATCGGCGGCGCGGGCGGCGGCTGGAGGCGGCTGACGCGGGACCTCCTGACCGACCTGCGCAAGGGGCTGGGGCTGTCGCGCACCAAGGCCGTCAAGCAGACCAAGGTGGCCCCCAAGAGGCTCCTGCGCTTGGTGGCCAAAGGCCGCGGCTTCCTGGACAACGTGACGGTGGCGGCCAGCGCGCACACGGCCGCCTTCTTCGCCGCCAGCCGCTGGCTGCTGCGCAACCAGGACGAGCGCGGCGGCTGGCCCATCGGTGTCACCAGGAAACTGGGAGAAGGTTTCAAATCCCTGGAGCCGGGCTGGTACTCGGCCATGGCGCAGGGCCAGGCCATGTCCACGCTGGTCAGGGCATACCGGCTGACCGGGGAGCCGGCCTTCCTGAGCGCCGCGCTGCGCGCCACCGCGCCCTTCAAGCTGCCGGCGGAGCGGCGCGGCGTCAAGGCGGTGTTCATGGAGCGGCACGACTGGTACGAGGAGTACCCCACCACGCCCAGCTCCTTCGTGCTCAACGGCTTCATGTACGCCCTGATCGGCCTCTACGACCTGAAGGAGACGGCGGGCGAGGAGCGGGGCCGCGAGGCGCGGCTGCTCTACGAGCGCGGCATGGAGTCGCTGAAGGCCATGCTGCCGCTCTTCGACACCGGCTCCGGCAGCGTCTACGACCTGCGGCACTTCACGCTGGGCACGGCGCCCAACCTGGCGCGCTGGGATTACCACACCACCCACATCAACCAGCTGCAGCTGCTGGCCTCCGTGGACGACGCGCCCGTCTTCAGGGAGTTCGTCAAGAGGTGGAAGAGTTACCTGAGAGGGGGGAGAGCCAAGCACAACTGAGAGCGGGGCCGAGGGACAGCGGGGAGCGGGAATGTTGTGGGGGAGCGGTGGCGCACGGGTCCCAAAATAAAGGAAAAATGGGATTTGGGGGTTGTTCCGGGGAAGTTGCGGCCTGGCAGGGAGACTTCCCAAAAACAAGGAAAAACTGGGATTTTGGGATTGCTCCGGGGAAGTCACGGCAGAGAGGTCCCAAAAACGTGGAAAAACAAGATTTGGGATTGCTGTGGGGGAGGCGGTGGCAGAGAGATCCCAAAATAAAGGAAAAATGGGATTTTGAAATTGCTGCAGGGAAGTCGCAGGCCAGCACAAAGCATTCCCAAAAACAAGGAAAAAATGGAACTGCTGCAGGGAAGTCGTGACCTGGCATGGAGAGGTCCCAAAAACAAGGAAAAATGGGATTTTGGGATTGCTGCGGGGAAGTCACGGCAGAGAGGTCCCAAAATAAAGGAAAAATGGGATTTTGGAATTGCTCCGGGGAAGTTGTGACCCGGCACAGAGCATTCCCAAAAACAAGGAAAAAATGGGATTTGGAACTGCTGCAGGGAAGATGTGACCTGGCATGGAGAGGTCCCTAAATAAAGGAAAAACTGGGATTTTGGGATTGCTGCGGGGGAACGGGGACAAAGAGATCCCAAAATAAAGGAAAACTGGGATTTGGAATTGCTCCAGGGAAGTCACAGCACGGCATGGAGAGTTCCCAAAAACAAGGAAAAACTGGGATTTGGGATTGCTCCGGGGAAGTCATGACAGAGAGGTTCCAAAAACAAGGAAATCCAGGATTTGGGATTGCTGTGGGGGAGCAGTGACCCGGCACAGAGCATTCCCAAAAACAAGGCAAAAATGGGATTGGAAATTGCTGCAGGGAAGTCATGGCACGGCTTGGAGAATTCCCAAAATAAAGGAGAAACTGGGATTTGGAACTGCTGGAGGGAAGTCACAACAGAGAGTTCTCAAAAACAAGATAAAAACGGGATTTGAAACTGGTCCAAGGAAGTCACGGTCCAGCACGGAGCGTTCCCGAAATAAAGGAAAAACTGGGATTTGGAACTGCTGCAGGGAAGTCGTGACAGAGAGTTCCCAAAATAAAGGAAAAACCGGGATTTGAAAGTGCTCCGGGGAAATCGTGGCTCAGCACGGAGCATTCCCAAAAAAAAGTGGGATTTAAAACTGCTCCGGGGGAATCGTGGAATCGCAGCCGGGCACGGAACGTTCCCAAAAAACGGCGGGCTCTGGAAGTGCTCCGGGAAAATCGCCGCTCCCATTCCCGGCGCGGGAAGCTTTGGGATCGGGACGTTCCCGCCCGGAGCTTCGGGCAGGGATTTGTTGGGATTGGTTTTGCCTTTCCCAAGGAAAAGGTTTTGCAGGAGCCACAGAAAACTTGGAATTGCGGCCCCGAGAGCTCATCCGGGGCCTCTCCCGGCGGGATTTGGCTCCGTGTGGGATCGGCTCCTGCGGGAAGCGCTCAGAGATTCCTCAGGATTGGCCTTTTCGGGATGAGAAACCCACGCTTGGAATTCTCTGCCCAGAGATCCTGGAGCTGCTGGAGGGATTTTTCATGGAAAACGCGTGGCCGGTGTCATGGAAGCACAACTGGGAGCCTGGAGCGCACAGCGCTGGGATCCGTATCCCGGTCACTGGAATTCCCTGGGAATGGGATCCCGTATCCCTGTCACTGGAATTCCCTGGGAATGGGATCCCTTTTCCTGGATCTCCGTGTTTTCTGTGGGATTTTGGAATTCCATCTGGAGATTCCTCGGAGCTCTGGGGACGTTTTTGGGAATGGCTGAAGCGGGACCTGGAGTCCCTCAGGAAATCCGGGAATTCGGGAATTGCCATTTTTCTCCTGCTCCAGCACATCCCGCGTTTTCCCAGCTCCATCCCAGGGGTTTTTCCAGCTCTCCCTGGGCTGGAATTCCCGGAGAAGCCGCCTCTGGATCCCTGGGACGTGGAGCAGCGGGAGCTCCCTCTGGAATGGGATGAGCTTTAAGGTCCCTCCCCCAAACATTCCATGATCCCGTGATCCCCCTGCTGCCCGATCCCGGGATTTGGGAATCCCCGGCGCTCCCGTCCCACGGCGGAGCTCATCCCGATCCCAAAATCCCGGGATTTGGGACAACGCCCGTCTCCATCTTCCCGTCGCTTTCATTTTTGGAGGCTTTTCCTTCATTTCCCGCCCGTCCTGGAGCGACTTTTCCGTCCTTCCCAAAAAATCCCCCTCCATCCTCCCCCCGCCTGTTCCCTCCGTCGTTTTCCCGCTTGGAAAACCGGGAGAGGCTCCGGGGCGCCTTCGGTGCCTTTCGGAGGCCGGAATTCCTCTCGGGTGGGATTTTTTTGGGAATTGGTGCCGGTTTTCCCGCTCCGGAAGTTTGGGATGGGCGTTCCAAGGTTGTCCTTCCGTCTCTTCCCGGAGGAGCTCCCGGGAATCCCCAGAGGCTGCGATTCCGTGGGGAATCCGCCGGGAATTCCCGATATTCCTTCCGTTCCCTCGTGTGTCGGAAGAGGATCCTTGGCAGCGGAGCCTCGGAACCTCACGGAATCCAAAAATTCCTCAAAACTTCATGGAATTCCTTCCAGTTTGGGATCTCTTTGTTCATTCCTGGAGATCTTTGGGACCAAGGTCGGCCTTGATCCCGGATTTTCCATTGGCTCTTCCCACGGGATCCCCTCGCTGGGGCTCCCCCACCCCAACAGCACAAGCACAACCCTCCCAGGGATCTGGAATTCCCTGGGATCCAGACATTCCCTGGGATCTGGAATTCCCTGGGATCCAGACATTCCCTGGGATCTGGATTCCCTGGAATCTGGCGTTCTCTGGGATCCGGCATTCCCTGCAATTTGGCCTTCGCGGGAATCCAGGCATTCCCTGGGATCTGGAATTCCCTGGAATCCAGCACTGCCTGGAATCCAGCATTCCCTGGAATCCAGAATTCCCTGCAACCCTCTCATTCCCGTTCTCCTCCTCCTCCTCCTCCCCGGGCGTGGCTTGGCTGGGATTTCCTTGGATTTCCCGGGATTTTCCCCATGGAAAATATGCAATAATGGTTTTCCCGGCTGCTCCGGGCCGGCCGCTCCTCCGGGAAGCTCTGGAAGCACAAAGTGCTCGGGATTCGTTTTGTAATTCCGCCCCTCCGGAATATTTTTTTCTTTTTTGGCGGGAAGAGGTTCTCCTCCGTTTCTACGGGACACCGGGAATGCTCGGGAAGCTTTCTAAGAATGGGAAATAAATTTTTTTATCTTAAGGAAAAAAAAAAAGAAAAAGTCCTGGGGATGGCTCCGTTATTTATTTTGGGAATTTTACGGGAGTTTTGTTTTCCAAAGGAATTCCAAGGGGGTTTTTTTAATCCGTTATTCCTGTGGCGGCTTCGAGGTTTTCTTGTGGAAAATTGGGAAAATGGGGATTTTTCCCGTGAATTTGGGCATGAGGGAGGAGTGATGGATTCCTGGTGGGAATTTCATTCCTGCTGGGAATTTCATTCCTGGTGGAATCCAGCTGCTCCGGAGTTTTTTGGGATGGGTGAAGTGAGGGGTTTAAGGGAACGATCCCAATGCTGGGAATGGGGAAATGCAGATCCAGGGAATCCCTGAGGCTTTGCCGGGAATCCAGGGAGATTTCCGTGGATCTCAGAAGGAATTCCCGGCTGGGAATTCCTGGAAAAGCTGCCCCTGGATGCCGGGATTGGGATGGGGAAAGGCCCTCAGGAATCTCCCGCTCTCCATTTCCCGCGGGTCGGGAATTCACTCCTTTCCATCGGCTTGGGAATTAACTGAGTGACCGATTCACTTCTAGGCAGGCACGCGGGGAATCCCTGGCCCTGCCAGCGCTCTGCATTCCACCTCCTCTCCTGAAAGATTGGGATTAAAGGGAAAAACCCTTGGAAAAAAAACCGGGATCTGTCGGGGCCGGGATTCGAACCCGCGGGCCCGCCCCTTCTACCACCGCCACCAGCAGGGGGCGCCCTCGCCTCCAGCCGCGCCCCTTCGCGTCGCCACGGCGACGCCGTGCGTGATGACGTCGGCGGCGGCGCGCGCGCCGATTGGTCGGATTTGAATCGCGGCTGGCGCGCGGCGGCCGCTCGGTGCCGGCTCCGGAGCGCGACCCTCCCCGGGCCCTGTCGCGACAGAACCGGGACACCCGCGACATGAAGGCGGCGTGAGTGACCCCACAGCCCCCGGGGGCGGCACGGGGGGGGATCCCCGGGCTGGCTCCCCTTCCCTTCCCGATCCTCCCCGTCCCCTTCCCGATCCTCCCCATCCCCGCCCTCCCCCCGCTCCTCCCGTTCTCCCCTCGGCTCTTTCCCCTTTCCCCCTCTCCTCTCCCGCTTCTCGCCGCTGCTTCCCGGCCTTTCCCGTTTTCCCCGTTCCCCCCGTGCGCACCTTTCCCGTTTTCCCCATTCCCGGTTTTCCCGTTTCCCCTTTCCCACCTTTCCCGTTTTCCCCATTCCCGGTTTTCCGCATTCCCAGTTTTCCCCGTTCCCAGTTTTCCCGTGTCCCCTCACGGCTCTCTCCCCTCAGCAGGGCCAGGACGCCGCGGAGGCCGAGGAAGGGCACGAACCCAGCGCTGAGGGACCCGGTGGGGGTGAGGAATCCATCCCCAATCCCCCCGATTCCCATCTCCAGCATTCCCGCTTTTACTGCCGGGATCATTCCCTTTTTCCCTCATTCCAGGTGTACTGCCGGGCTTATTCCCGGTTTTTCCCTGCTCCAGGCTCATTCCCTGTCCCATTCCCGGATTTTTTCCCGTTCCCAGGTGTACTCCAGGCCCATTCCCGCTCCCATTCCTGGTTGCTTTTCCCGCTCCCACGTGTACTCCCTGTCCCATTCCCACTATTCCCGCTCCCATTCCTGGTTTTCCAGGTGTACTGCCTGTCCCATTCCCGTTGTTTTTTCCCAGGTGTACTCCCATTTTTCCCATTCCCATTCCCGTTGTTTTTCCCATTCCCATTTTTCCCAGGTGTACTCCCGCTGTTTATCCTGTTATTCCCATTATTTTCCCAGGTGTACTCCTGTTGCTTTCCCATTTATCCCATCATTCCCGTTGTTTTTTCCCAGGTGTACTCCCGTTATTTTCCTGTTGTTTATCCCGTTGTTTTCTCGTCATTCCCGTTGTTATTCCCATTGTTTTTTCCCAGGTGTACTCCCATTGTTTATCCTGTGTTTTCCCGTTATTCCCGTTGTTTTCCCCAGGTGTACTCCCATTGTTTATGCTGTTGTTTTATCCTGTTGTTTATCCCGTTATTTTTCCGTTGTTATTCCCATTGTTATTCCCGTTGTTAATTTCCCCCCAGGTCCCGTTTATCCCATCATTCCCGTGGTTATTCCCGTTGTTTTTCCCCCAGGTGTACTCCCGTTGTTTTCCCGTTTATCCCGCTATTTTCCCGTTGTTTATCCCGTGGTTATTCCCGTTGTTTATCCCGTGGTTATTCCTGTTATTTTCCCCCAGGTGTACTGTCGTTTATCCCGTTATTCCCGTTGTTTATCCCGTTATTCCCATTGTTTATCCCGTGGTTATTCCCAGGTGTACTGCCGCGTGCGGCCGCTGAGCCGTGCGGATCACGAGTGCTGCATCGAGGTCGTCAGCGACACCGCGGTGCAGCTGCACCCGCCCGAGGCCTTCCGCGTGTGCCGCAACGGCGAGTACCGCGAGGTGAGCGCCATTCCCGCCAGGAATTCCCTGGGATGGGTCTGGAATGGCCCTGGAATGGCCCTGGGATCCCCTGGAATGGCCCTGGGATCCCCTGGAATGGCCCTGGGATCCCCTGGAATGGCCCTGGGATCCCCTGGAATGGCCCTGGGATCCCCTGGAATGGCCCTGGGATCCCCTGGCATGCTCTGAGATCCCCTGGAATGGCCTGGAATTCTCTGGAATGGGCCTGGAATGGCCCTGGGATCCCCTGGAATGGTCCTGGGACTCCTTGGAATTCCCTGGAATTCCTCTGGAATGGCCCTGGAATTCCCCTGGAAATCCATTAAAACAATTCCTTAAGAAACAATAAAACCAGTCGGGAATTTCCAACCAAAATCTCAAGATCCGAAATAAAATCCCGAGAGGAATCAGCCCCACTGTGGATGTTCCTTGGCTTGGATTCCGGGCAGAACTCCAAGGAAATCCCAGCGTTTTCTTGGGAATTCTCCACTCCGTGGGATCGCTCTGGACGTGGGAATTTTTTTCCCTGGAACTTTTTGCAGACGCAGTATTCCTTCAAGGAAGTTTTTGGGACGCTGGTGGAGCAGAAGGAGCTCTTTGACGTGGTGGCCAAACCGCTGGTGGAGGATCTGATCCGTGGAAAGAATGGTGAGAGCAACTCCCATTCCCAGAACTCCCATTCCCAGAACTCCCATTCCCAGAACTCCTCATTCCCATAACTCCCATTCCCATAACTCCCCTTCCCACAACTCCCCTTCCCATTCCCGGGATTTTCCCCATCCCGAGGTTCCTCTGGAATCGGGGCTTGGCTCCTTGCGCCTCTCCTGGGCTCTTGGCATGAAGGAAAAATTGGGATAAAAACCTGGCAGAGAATGGATTGATTAGGGAATTGTGTCCCACTGGAATTCCCAGACTGTTCCTGCTGAGGTGTCAGCTGGGAGGAGGCAATTCCCGAGGGAGCTCCTTATGGAATGGCAGCCCTGGGATGCTTTGGATGGGAATGGGAATCCAGTGTTCCCGAGGTTTGGCTGGAATTGTGGCTCAGCTCTTTTTAAAACACCCCTGGAACCTTCTGGAATCCTGGGATGGGAATGGACGATCCAGTGCCATGGAAGTGTTGTTGGAGCAAGCTGCCTTAGCAGGAGGTGTCCCTGGAATTCCATGGATTATGCATCCAAACCCTTCTCCCAGTTTCTCCCAGCAGTTTGTGGGAGGTGCAAATTGGGAATTCAGAATTCCGGGCTTTTAGCAAAGCCCATTTTCAACTCCCAAAAAAAATCCCCACAAAAACCCAAAACCATCAAACCTACGGGAATCTCATCCCATCCCTGGGTGTTCTGAGCCCCATCCAGCCTGAGGTGCTCTGAGCCCCATCCAGCCTGGAACATTCCCTCGATTTCTCCCTTTTCCCGGCATTCCCAGGTCTCCTGTTCACCTACGGAGTGACGGGCAGCGGGAAGACGCACACCATGACGGGATCTCCCGGGGACGGGGGGCTCCTGCCCCGCTGCCTGGCCATGATCTTCAACAGCATCGGCCCCTTCCAGGCCAAGAGATTCGTGAGTGCCTCCCAAATCCATGGATTTCTGCTCCAAACCCGGCACCGGAGGGATCGGAAGAGGAAAAATCCCAGCTCTGGGGTCCTCGTTCCAAAAGGGTTTGGATTTCTGGGAATGCTTCTTGAGTGGTTTGGTGCTTGTTCCTTGAGGCCGTCCTTGGAAAAATCTGTTAAAAACACATGGAAAGGAATCCAGGCAGGAATTTTTCCAGAATTTTTTCTGCATTTTTTTCTGTATTTTTTCAGAACTATTTCTGTATTTTTCTGTATTTTTTCATGATTTTTTTTCCCCAGTATTTTCCAGTATTTTTTCAGATTTTTTTCAGAATTCTTCATTATTTTTTCAGGTCTTTTTTTTTTTATTTTTTCAGTATTTTCTTAGTATTTTTTTCAGGATTTTTCAATATTTTCCAGCAAATTTTTTTCAGGATTTTTCAGGATTTTTAAATTATTTTTTTAACCAATATTTTGCAGTATTTTTTCAGTATTTTTTTCTGCATTTTTCAGGATTTCTCCAGGATTTTGTCAGGGTTTTTTTCTGTATTTTTCAGTATTTTTTTCAGTACTTTTCAATATTTTCCAGTATTTTTTCACTATTTTCCAGTTTCAGTAGCGATGGCAAGGCGTTCCCTTCCTCGTTAGGATGGGTGATTAATAAGCAGATCTCTAATTAATTAGGCAGTTGTATGCCACTGGAATTCCCAATCTATTCCTGCTGTTCCACCAGGTGATTTCAACATGGAAAAAGCCATTCCATGGATTATTTTTTCCCTGGAAACACTGAAAAACACTGGTTTGGAGCTCCATATTTCCATATTTCTCCACTTGATATCAGCAGTTCCCACAAAACCAAGAATTAATTATCTCCTGGTGAAATTAGGGATATTTTTTCCAAAGGTGTCCACTTGTGCTGCCTAAAAATACACCAAAATAATCCTGGAATTCTCATCCTTGGGAGCTTTCCTAAACCATTTTCCAAATCGTTTCTCTCAGATCTTGCTGGGTCGAGCACCAGCGAGGGGCGTGGAATTAATAATAAATTAACCCCAGCCTAATCAGACTCATTAATTAATCAAATAACGCTTTGTTGGCCGGCACCTGGATGTTGGAATTGGCAGAAATTCCTGTTTTTTCCCTCAGGTTTTCAAGCTGGATGACAAGAACGGGGTGGATGTGCAGAGCGAGGTGGAGGCTCTGCTGGAACGCCAGAGGAGAGAGGCTCTGCCCATCCCAAAAACTCCAGCTGGGAAGTGAGTGACTCCGGGAAAACCAGAATTTATTCCCTAGGAATGGGACTGCGCTGCCCTGGGGCTCTTCCCTGCAAGAAATGAAGGAAAAATTGGGGGGAAAATTGGAAAATATTGGATTAATTAGGGAATTGTGTCCCGTTGGAATTCCTGATCTCTTCCTGCTGTTCTAACAGGAGATTTCAGCTTGGAGGAAGCCATTCCATTGCTTTTATTCCTGAGTTTTTGACCTTCTGCCTCAGAATTTTTGACTTTTTGCCCCTCAGAAGTTTTGGCCTTTTCCCTCAGAAATTTTCAACCTTCTCCCTCAGAAATTTTGGCCTTTTCCCCCTCAGAATTTTGGACATTTTGCCCCAGAATTTTCGGCCTCTTTCCCCTCAGAATTTCAGCCTTTTCCCCCTCAGAATTTTCTGCCTTTTCCCCCTCAGAATTTCCAGCCTTTTTCCTCAGTTTTTTCAGCCTTTTGCCTCAGAACTTTTGACCTTTTCCCTCAGAGTTTTGGACACTTTCCCTCAGAATTTTTGTCCTTTTCCCTCAGAAATTTCAGCCCTTTCCCCCTCAGATTTTTCAGCCTTTTCCCTCAGAATTTTTTACCTTTTCCCCTCAGAAATTTTGGCCCTTTCCCCCTCAGAATTTGTGTCCTTTTTCCCTCAGAACTTTTGACCTTTCCCCTCAGAATTTGTGACCTTTTCCCTCAGAATTTTTGACCTTTCCCCTCAGATTTTTCAGCCTTTTCCCCTCAGAAATTTTTTACCTTTTCCCCTCAGGATTTCCAAGGGACCTTCACGCCGATATCGCCCCACGCTCAGCCTTATTAATAACAAAACAACAGCAATAAATAAATCACAGATTTCCCCACCACGGCTGCAGATCCCCTGTAATTCCATGGAAAATCCCATTTTTTCCCACAGGAAGCAGCTGGATCCCGACTTTGCCGACATGATCGACACCCATGACGGCTGCCGGGCGGAGGAGGTGGACGAGGACAACGTCTACGCCGTCTTCGTCTCCTACGTCGAGATCTACAACAACTACATCTACGACCTGCTGGAGGAGGCTCCCTTCGACTCCATCAAACCCAAGTGAGTCGGGAATTCCGGGATTTGCCCGGCCTGGGATTGGGAATCGGCGCCAAAGCGCTGGAGGAGGGGGACGCCAGCAATGGCTGCCGTGTCTCTGCGTCCCATTCTTGCTCTGAGCCCGTCAAACCCAAGAGAGTTTGGGAATTGCCGTGTTCTCCATCCTTGGGAGGGTTTTTTAGGATCTACACCGTGGTTTTTTTGTGTTCTAAGCTTTGGGAGATCGGCTCAGAATTCCTGGGAATTGCTGTTATAAATACATGGAAAGAAATCCAGCTGGGAACGTGGCAGTGCTGATGGCCGAGGTGCTCCCTTCCTCGTTAGGCTGGGTGATTAATAAGCGAATGTTTAATGAATTAGGCAATTTTATCCCACTAAAATTCCCAATCTATTCCAACAAGTGGTTTCAACTCGAAACAAACCATTCCATAGCTTTTTTTTTCCTCCTGGAAACAGTGCAAAACACTGGTTTGGTGCTCCCTGATTCCATATTGCTCCACTTGATATCAGTCATTCCCACAAAACCAGGAATTAGGGATATTTTTTAGTGATGTTTTTTTCCAAAAATATATATTTTTACTTGTGATGTAGAAAACCAGTAGGAAAAAATCTACAAATTCCTCTTGGAATCCATGTATTGAAATTCCAACTCCATGAAAGGAGCCCCTCAGTCCTGTGTTCATTAAGGAGTGGTTGATTAACAAAGACTAACGAGGGCAAAGCAAACTGGGAGCTGTCTCTAGGATCCTCATTCCACAAGGATTTGAATCTCTGGAATTGCTTTTAAACCATTCAGTGGTTTGGTGCTTATTCCCAAATCCCATCCTTAAAAAAAAAAAAAAAAAATTTAAATCCGGGATTATTTCTCCCTCTGGAAGCTGCAGTGTGAAAAGACTTGAGGCAGAAATCAAGGATTTAATATTTTTTCCCCGTTTTTTTTGGTAGGTGGAACAGTTGCAACACCCCTGTGAGAAATGGAGACTTTGTGTATGTGTCCAATGTCTTATTCCCATTATTTCAGCGCTCTTTCCCTCGAGTAGAAGCAGAAAATTCCCTGCCTCGCTTTCCTAGGAAATCTAGGATGCTCTCCTTGCTTCTGTGTGCTTGTAGAACAGCAATAGCTGCCACCAAAGCAATTAATTGCAATTAAATAGCTGCTAATTAGAGCAGTAGCTGGAGTGTCACTAATCCTGCCTGTGTGTCCATGTCCTGTACTCCCTCTTCCAGATTTTATATGGAAAATTGACCTTTTCCCCTCAGGATTTTGTTCTTTTCCCCTCAGGATTTTGTTCTTTTCCCCTCAGGACTTTGATCTTTTCCCCTTAGAATTTTGACCATTTTCCCTCTGAATTTTTTGACATTTTCCCCTCAGGATTTTGACTTTTTCCTCTCAGACTTGTGGCATTTTCCCTCCAAATTCTGAATTTCCCCTCAGAATTTTAACCTTTTCCCCCTGAATTTTTGGACATTCTCCCCTCAGAATTTTGAACTTTTCCCCTCACAAGTTTTGACCATTTTCCCTCAGGATTTTTTACCTTCTCCCCTCAGGATTTTTCACCTTTTCCCCTCAGGGTTTTTCACCTTTTCCCCTCAGGGTTTTTCACCTTTTCCCCTCAGGGTTTTTCACCTTTTCCCCTCAGGGTTTTTCACCTTTTCCCCTCAGGGTTTTTCACCTTTTCCCCTCAGGGTTTTTCACCTTTTCCCCTCAGGATTTTTCACCTTTTCCCCTCAGGATTTTTCACCTTTTCCCCTCACGATTTTTCACCTTTTCCCCTCACGATTTTTCACCTTTTCCCCTCAGGATTTTTCACCTTTTCCCCTCACGATTTTTCACCTTTTCCCCTCACGATTTTTCACCTTTTCCCCTCACAATTTTTAACCTGTTCCCCCTGAATTTTTTCTTTTTTTCCCCCCAAAATTTTCCCCCCGAGAAAACCCGCATGGCCGGAAGCTGCACAGGGAGCTCCACTGTCATGAATAAATAAATGAAATTTATTTATTTTCCCTCTTTCCCGCTATCCCAAAGACCTCCCCAGTCCAAAATCCTCCGGGAAGACCAGAACCACAACATGTACGTGACGGGCTGCACCGAAGTGGAGGTCAAATCCACAGAGGAAGCTTTCGAAGTCTTTTGGAGAGGTAAAAAAATATCTTGGAATTCTGATCCCTCATCCCTCAAACCTTAAACATGATCCATGAGCAGGGAAATTCCTCGGTGTGGAGCATCCACAGCTTCTCTGGGCATTTAGGGCCTCCCCATTCCCGATGGTGTGAAATCCCTCACGGCCTGGCGCTGGAGGAGGCGGGAACGGCGGGAAAGCAGCGGGAATTTTTGTTTGCCAAACATTGGGAATTTTGGGTTGTGTGAGCAGGGCAGAAGAAGCGGCGCATCGCCAACACGCAGCTGAACCGGGAATCCAGCCGCTCCCACTCCGTCTTCATCATCAAACTGGCGCAGGCTCCTCTGGATGCGGACGGGGACAACGTGCTCCAGGTGAGCTCCGGGTCATTCCAGGAGAATTTCATGGGATTTGCCTCCTGCCTCAAGTTTGGAGGCAAAATTATGAGGATTATGAGGAATAATCATAAATTTTGAGGAATAATCATAAATTTTGGTGTTAAAATGGAGGGCGAAGCTGCCAATTCCTTCCTTTTTCCACCTTTTCCTTGGTCTGGGAATCTAAAATGTTGGGAATTTGGGTGATCCAACAGCTTTCGATCCTGAGGGAGAAGGGATCTGCCTGACTTCCCAAAAAAAAATCTGTGCTGCTCCCTGGGCTCGACTCCAGCACTTCCTTTGGAATTGGCCTTTGGGATGGGGCTTTCCAGGGGGCGTGGAGGGATCCAGGATTCCTTCTGTATCCCAGGAAAAGGAGCAGATCACGCTGAGCCAGCTGTCCCTGGTGGATCTGGCGGGAAGTGAGAGAACCACCAGGACCAAAGCCGAGGGGAGCCGGCTGCGGGAGGCAGGTAGGAGCACCCCCCTCATTAACCCCCTTCATTAACCCCCCCCCTAATCCTCTCTCCACGGGAAGAATCCCAGGAATTCTTGAAGCGCTCTGTTAGGATCAGTTTGGATTTGATGACCTCAAATCTTGGAAAGCACGTTTGCAGCAGCACTTCTGCCGCCTCAGCTAGCTAGAGCAGTTATTAACAAATATCGTTAATTAGGCAATTTATTCTCCTGGAGAAATTGGGAATCTGATCCAAGGGCTGCTCGTGGATTTTTTTTTTTTATTTTTTTTCCTTGTGTTTGCCTTTTTTAGGGAATATCAACCAGTCACTGATGACGCTGAGGACGTGCATCGAGGTTCTGCGGGAGAACCAATTGTACGGAACGAACAAGGTTTGTTCAGCCCTTCCCTGATTCCCCCTCGGAATGCCTCACCCAGAGAAGGAAAACTCTCACTGGCTTTTCCCTGGCCTTCATTCCAGATGGTTCCATACAGAGATTCCAAACTGACTCATCTCTTCAAGAACTATTTCGACGGAGAAGGGAAAGTCCGGATGATCGTGTGTGTGAATCCCAAGGCTGAGGACTACGAGGAAAGCCTGGTGAGTTCCCTTTTCCCATTCCCTCCTCTTCCTGTTTTTCCCTGGATTCTCCCACTCCAGGAGACAGAAGGAATTATAATTGTCATTTGAGCGCTTCAATTACAACTTTTTGGGATAAATCCGCTCTCCAAGCCTTTCTTTTTCCTGTTCAAATTGCACCTGCTCCAGGCTTGGAAAGTGGGAAAGGTTTTCCTCCCTCAGAGAATTCCACAGAGCCGTATTTCAATATTTAATCCCTCCTGCTCCAAGAATTCCAGCTGTCCCTGCCCAAGCTTTTGGGGTTCCTGCAGCTATTTCAGCCCCCTCATTCCTCCTTGCTCCCATCCCGGCTCCGGGTGTTTTCTCCCCGTTTGTAGGAGTAAAACAGGCGAGACTTCTCCAAGCCAGGCTGCCCTTGGGGATAATCAGTTTATTATTTAATAATATTAATATCTATAATATGTATACATTATAATATTATAATAATATAATATATATTATAATTATATCTATAATATAATTATAATATTATAATAACATTATAATGTTATTTATTATTTAAGTGGGAGGTGGAAGAGATCCGTTTGCACTGCCAGCCCCAGCGTGATCATGCCCAAAGAGGGACAGAGAGAGGAGAGGGGCTGAGAGTGTGAGGGCAGACGGTAATTAAGGGGAAAGAGAAAGGGGAAGGAAATGAAGAGAAATGAAGAGAGCCAAGTTCTTATTACAATCCATTCTCCCTTTCTAGAATGTTCTAATTCCCAGTAACCAGCAGTGACCCAGGTTCTATAGGATTTACACACAGCCTATAGGAACTGCTGCATTTCTGTCCTGGTGGCTGGGTTCTGTTTCCCCCTCGGGCTGAGACTGATGAGAGAGAGGCGATTTTCTCTTGTTCTGGCTTCTTTACTCCTCTTTTATCTGCATTACACGTGCACTGAGACAGAAAGGTGCAAAATGGCTAATAAAGAACTCCTTCAAGGTTTTTTTTATATTTCCATTTACCCAATTAACAAATGCCAAGTAAATTGTTTTTGTTAGTGTCCCAATGACCCCACACCTGTGTGCTGCACTGGGAATTCCTTTATCCAATCACTCATTATTACCCAAAAACCTACAGAAGAAGAAGAGACAACCCTTTAAATCCTCCATCTTGTCTTTTGTTTTCTAAACTAGTTTAAACTCTAACTTTTTCACCCAGTGACTTAAGAAAACTCTCTAATTTCCACACTGCCACTCTCAGTTTTTCTATTTAACAGTTGTTTTCACGGCGTTCCATGAAATTTGGTGTTTTCTTGGGTGTCAGAGTTAGACATCACAGATCAAGGTGAATACCTTGCATCTCTGACCCCAACACATCACAGTGCTCCGTTTTAAACTCTCAAAGCTGCTCTTCAAATTCTCCTCCTGCTGCTTCCACCTTTGGGTTCCCTTCTGTCAGCAGAAGGGGATCGTGCAACCAGCAGGGATTCTCCTCAGGCTGTTGGCTTAGGATCTGTGTCTCAAACCCAGTTCTCATTTCTATTTCCATTATGGGCTCCATATTTTCAGACTCTTTTGCCGAGCCACTGCTGAGGTTTCTGTGTTCCATCCCCCCCGTTGCATTGCAGCAAGTGATGCGCTTTGCCGAGATGACGCAGGAGGTGGAGGTGGCGCGGCCCGTGGACCGGCCCCTGTGCGGGCTGACGCCGGGGCGGCGCCTGCGCAACCAGGCCTTCCGCGAGGAGCTCTCCCGCAAGCTGCAGCTCCGGGGCGGCCCCGTGGCGGCAGGTGAGGGCTGGGGCATGGATGGGGCTCCTCGGGCTCGGCCTGGGCTCAGCCTGGGCTCATCGGGCTCAGCCTGGGCTTCTTGAGCATGGATGGAGCTCCTCGGGCTCGGCTGGGGCTCCTTGGGCATGACCTGGGCTCCTCAGGCTCGGTCTGGGCTCCTTGAGCATGGCTGGGGCTCCTCGGGCTCATCCTGGGCTCCTCAGGCTCCTTGGGCTTGGCCTGGGCTCCTCAGGTTCATCCTGGGCTCCTTGAGCTCAGTCTGGGCTCCTTGGGAGCCCCTCTGGAGCCGGGCTGGGAGAGCTGGGAATGTTCACCTGGAGAAGGGAAAGGATCCAGGGAGAGCTGGGAATGTTCCCCTGGAGAAGGGAAGGATCCAGGGAGAGCTGGGAATGTTCCCCTGGAGAAGGGAAGGATCCAGGGAGAGCTGGGAATGTTCCCCTGGAGAAGGGAAGGATCCAGGGAGAGCTGGGAATGTTCCCCTGGAGAAGGGAAGGATCCAGGGAGAGCTCAGAGCCCCTTGCAGGGCCTGAAGGGGCTCCAGGAGAGCTGGAGAGGGATTTGGGATAAGGGATGGAGGGACAGGACACAGGGAATGGCTCCCAGTGCCAGGGGACAGGGATGGATGGGATATTGGGAAGAAATTCCTGGCTGTGATGGAATTCCCAGATCAGCTGTGGCCACCCCTGGATCCCTGGAAGTGTCCCTGCCCATGGAATAGGATCACTTTTAATGTCCTTTCCAACCCAAACCATTCCATGATTCCAGCAGAGTTTTCCATTAGGAATTTAAGGCTGGGAATGAAATTTTAAACCGATTCCATCAAGCCTTGACTGTGCCAGAGGAACCTCAGTGCCCCGGGAGCTGCTGCTCTTCCCTCTGCAGTGTCCCCGTGGAGGTTTCCAAGGAATTCCACGGGATTGGGATGAATCCACGGTCCCAATATTGCCAGGAAACTGTGCCAAGGAAATTGTGGGACCTTCCTGGATGGTCAGAACCTGCTTTTTTAGTAAAACAAGGAGTATCCAGGATGTCACATTTAATCCTTTCCCATCTCCTCCTATGGACACCCATAGCTCCCCTCAACCATTCCCGTTTTTCCATGATCCTCATCCATGGGGATTTTCCCATCCTGCAGGACCAGAGGAGCAATCTGCTGCCGAGCTCTTTTTCCAGAGCTTCCCTCCCCTGCCTTCCTGCGAGCTCCTGGACATCAACGACGACCAAACGCTCCCGAAACTGATCGAGACCCTGGAGCAGCGCCACAAAATGAGGCAGATGCTGGCAGAGGAATTCGCCAAAAACGGTGGGAATTCATCCCAAATGGGATCATCAGGGCAAAATTCCCATTTAGTGCCTTCATTATTCCTCAAAGGATCCCCCCTTTTTTATTTTTTGTCCCAGTTTTTTTGTTCAGATTGGTGGTTTCAAGCTTTTTTCTTTTTTTTTAGAGGAATTTTAGGCTTTAGAGTTGTTGGGAAAAAAAGAGCTTTGGATATTCTGGAGATAAGGGAGAAGATAAAATAGGAAATATCCCGGTTCTCTTCCAGTTCTTGCCTTCAAAACGATGCTGCAAGAGTTTGACTCCAGTGTGGCATCCAAGGAAAATTATATCCAGGGAAAACTGGCTGAGAAGGAGAAAACCATCACGGGGCAGAGGACGGAGATGGAGAGGCTGGAGAAGAAGATTAAAACCTTGGAGTACAAGGTCAGTGGGGTCATTTTGGAGCACAAATCCCTGTTTATTTTTTATTTTATGGATCACTTGGCAAATCCCTCGCCATCAGGGATAAACATTCGGGGGGAATTTTTAACTAAAGATTTCCTGGGATTTGTTAGGAGGGAAAGCTTTTAAAACACCAAACGGAGCGGTTCAGGATGGAAAACGGGGGAGAACACGAGCGGGAATTCCTGGATTAAAGGGTTGTGCGTTCCCAGGAAATTCCTCTCTTCCCACAGATGGAGATCTTGGAGAAGACGGCCACGATTTACGAGGAGGACAAGAGGAACCTGCAGCAGGAGCTGGAGAGCAAGAGCCAGAAGCTGCAGCGGCAGGCGTCGGATAAGAGGAGGCTGGAGGCCAGGCTGCAGGGAATGGTGGCCGAGACCTCCCTCAAGTGGGAGAAGGAATGTGTGAGTGCGGGAAGAGCGGGATGGAGCTGGATTTGGGGATTTGGGGAGCTCTGGAGGGAACAGGGTTTCCTTGGTCTGGGTGGGGTTGGTGGGAATTGCTGTTTGTGCTGGTGGAGGTGCTGGGAAAGGGATTGAGGGGAAGGGAAAGGGAAAGGGAAAGGAACTGAGGGGAGAGGAATGGAATGGAATGGAATGGAATGGAATGGAATGGAATGGAATGGAATGGAATGGAATGGAATGGAATGGAATGGAATGGAATGGAATGGAATGGAATGGAATGGAACAGCCAGGGGGGTTGGGCTCTGCTCCCAGGGACAGGAGGAGAGGGAAGAGTCTCAGGCTGAGCCAGGTCAGGCTCAGGGTGGACACCGGGAAAATTCCCTCCTGGAAGGGATTGTAAGCACTGGAAGTGCCCAGGGAGGTTTGGAACGGCCTCCCTGCAGGTATCCTGGAACACCTGGCTGTGGCACTCAGGGCTCCGGGCTGGCTGCACTCGCCTCTCCAGCCTCAGCAATTCCATGTTTTCCATGGCTTGTCCCCCCAGGAGCGGCGGGTGGCAGCCAAGCAGCTGGAGATGCAGAACAAGCTGTGGGTGAAGGATGAGAAGCTGAAGCAGCTCAAGGCCATCGTCACCGAGCCCAGAGCCGAGCGGCCGGAGAGGCCTTCCCGGGAAAGGGAGCGGGAAAAGCCTCTCCCGAGATCCGTGTCTCCGTCCCCTGCGCCCGTGAGTCCCTCCCAGAGCTGCTGCCTGCAGGGAACAGCATTTTAGGGATGAAGTGCAGGGATTTGGCTCATTAGTAGCCCCCAAGCCCAGAGCTGGAGCAGCTGGAATTCCCTGTGTCCTGTTCTTTATCCGTTCTCCCGCCTCCCGATATCCTTAGGAACAGGAAATCCCTGGATCTGTCTGTCCCTGCTTGCTTGGAGTCTCCTGTGTCTCACCGACCTTTCCCTTCTCCCCAGAGCTGTGCTGACCCTGCTGAAGCTGGGGACAGAGCTGGAGCAGCTGGAATTCCTTGTCTCTGTTCACTGTTTATCCGTTCTCCCACCTCCCACATTCCCATAGGAACGGGAAATCCCTGGATCTGTCTGTCCCTGCTTGCTTGGAGTCTCCTGTGTCTCACTGACTTCTCCCTTCTCCCCAGAGCTGAGGTTTGAGCCCTGAGCTGGAGCAGCTGGAATTCCCTGTGCCCTGTTTGTTCTTCATCTGTTCTCCCACCTCCTGATATCCTTAGGAATGGGAAATCCCTGGATCTGTCTGTCCCTGCTTGCTCGGAGTCTCCTGCGCCTCACCGCTCTCTCCCTTCTCCCCAGAGCTGTGCTGACCCTGCTGAAGTCTGAGCCCTGAGCCGGAGCAGCTGGAATTCCCTGTTTGTTCTTCATCCGTTCTCCCACCTCCCGCTCTCCATAGGAAGGGGAATTCCCTGGATCTCCCTGTCCCCGGCTCTCACCGCTCTCTCCCTTCTCCCCAGAGCCGTGGTGACCCCGCGGAGCCGGGGGCCAGCCAGGAGGCCCCGCGGGTGCCCCGGCGCTCCAACTCCTGCAGCAGCATCTCGGTGGCCTCCTGCGTGCTGGAGTGGGAGCAGCGCGGCCCTTCCCGCCAGCCGGCCGCCACTCCCAAATCCGGGAATGTGGCGGGAGCGGAGCCGGGCTCGGCCCGCAGGAGAGGGATGTGCTGGAGCCGAGTGCTGGAGCTGCCCAGGGACAGAGAGCAGCTAGAGCAGGAAGAGGATTCGTGCTGCAGGGTTAGTCCTGGCCTAGTGGGGCTGAGCCCAGCCTAAAAGTTCCATGCCCTGAGCCCAGTTTAAAGTCTCTGTGCCCTGAGCCCGGCCTAAATGCTCCGTGCCCTGATCCCGGTTTAAAGGTTCCGTGCCCTCAGCCCAGTCTAATGGTTCCATGCCCTGAGCCCAGGCTAAAGTTTCCGTGCCCTAATCCTGGTTTAAAGTTTCCATGCCCTGATCCTGGTTTAAAGGTTCCGTGCCCTGAGCCCGGCTTACCGTTGAGCAGAGCTGTCCCTGCCGTGTCCTGCTGGTCCCAGGCTGAGCCTGGCTGCCCTCCTGCTGTTTGGAGTTTCCTTGGAAGTTGAGAATTCCCACTTTTAGGGAGCTCTGAGGTGGCCACACTCTGCTCTAGGCCTGGCTGTGCTCATGTTTGTCCCGGCGTTTCCCTTTTCCCGGTGTTTCCCTTTTCCCGGTGTTTCCCTTTTCCCAGTGTTTGCCCTTTCCTGGCCTTTCCTTTTCCTGGCATTTCCCTTTTCCCAGTGTTTTCTTTTTTCATTCCCTGTGTTTTTCTTTTCCTGGTTTCCCGTAGCGCCGGCAAGCGCTGGGTGGATCATGGGCCCCATCCCTGCCATTCCCAGCGCCCATTCCCATCATTCCCAGTTTCCATCATTCCCAGTGCTCATTCCCATCATTCCCTTCATTCCAGGCTGTTCCGGTGACGCCGCTGCGGCCGCGGCGTTCCCGCAGCGCCGGCGAGCGCTGGGTGGATCACCGGCCCGCCGGGCACGTGCCCACGGAGACGCTGCTGCAGCCGCGCGTGCCCAGGGCCATCACGGTGGAGGCGCCGAGCGAGCGCGCCCTGGCCCGCTGCGACCGCTACCTGCTGACCCACCAGGAGCTGGCCTCCGACGGCGAGATCCAGACCAAGCTCATCAAGGTACCTTGGGAATCTCGGGAATCTCGGGAGCGTTGTGTCGGAATGGCCGAAATTCAGTTAAAATTAAACGAGGAATTCCTGGATGTGGTGATCAGGGCTGGGCCAAAGTTGAGATCCAGACCGAGCTCATCAAGGTGACCTCGGGAATCTTGGGAATGTGGCATTGGAATGGTTGAAATTTGGTTAAAATTACTCTTTTAGGAATAATTAAATTTAATAGCTGAAATAAGGCTAATTAAAGGAATTCCTGGACTGTCCAGCTCTGGGCTGGGGACAGAGTTGAGATCCAGACTGAGCTCATCAGGGTGACCTCGGGAATCTCAGGAATCCTGGGAATGTTGTGTCGGAATGGCCGAAATTCAGTTGGGAGTTGTCATGGTTGGGTTCTGTGATTTGTGGATCCTGAGATTTATGGGATTCCATTATTTGTTGGGATCCCGTGACCGTAAATCCCATGATCCATGAATTCCATGGTTTGTGGATCCCACGATTTTTGGGATCCCATGAATCCCATGATTTATGCATTTTCCTATGGAAAAAGGCCCAAACCCATTGGCAGAAACAGGAGGAGCGCTGTGTGTCCGTATCTCTTTGGGCTGGAATTCTGGGATGGATCCCGGTGTCATTCCCATCCCAATCCCGCTTTTCCGTGTCCTTTTCCCGTTCCAGGGGGACGTGTTCAAGACCCGGGGCGGGGGCCAGGCCGTGCAGTTCACCGACATCGAGACGCTCCGGCAGGAATCTCCCACCGGGTGAGTCCAGCCCCTGGAAACCTGCAATTCCCAAAATTCCAATGATAAAACCTTTAATTGGAGCTTCTGAAATCCTGGAATTCACAAAATTTCAATCATCCTTTCCTTTGAGCTTCTGGAATTCCCAGAATTCCAATTGTGAAACCTTTCCTTTGAGCTTCTGGGATCCTGGAATTCCCAAAATTCCAATGGTGGAACCTTTAATTGGAGCCTCTGGAATTCCGGGAGCGTGCTGGGAACGCACGAGGCTCTTCCAGGCCGGATGATCCAATGGGAAAATCCAGCTTGAAATCCCAGAACTTGGAGAAATCGATGGATGCCGGAGCTGCCGCATCCCAGATTTCTTGAGGAAGGCGAAGGAGCTTTCCCAGCGTCGGAATGCGGCAAATTCCAGGAGCTTTGAGCCGTAATTCCGCAAATTCCCGTTCCAGGCGGAAGCGCCGCTCGTCCCCACCCGACACCGACCCCACGGGCTCGGAATGCACGGATGTGGAAACCAGGGTGAGCCGGGAATGCTCTCTGGGATCCCGGAATTCCGGGCTGGGAGGGAACTTGGGCTCATCCCGATCCTGGCATTCCCAGCCTTGGGCATTCTGGGAACGGGGATCCAAAGGCCTCTGGATGGGGAGGTGGGAATGCTGGGATTGATGGGAATTCTGGGAGTGCTGGGAATTCTGGGAGTGCTGGGAATTCTGGGAGCGTGGGGAATGCTGGGAGTGTTGGGAACATTGGGAATGCTGGGAGTGTTGGGAACATTGGGAATGCTGGGAGTGTTAGGAATTCTGGAAGTGCCGGGATTGCTGAGAATATTGGGAACATTGGAAATGTTTGGAACATTGGGAATGCTGGGAGTGTTGGGAATTCTGGAAGTGCCGGGATTGCTGAGAATATTGGGAACATTGGGAATGCTGGGAGTGTGGGGAATGCTGGGAGTGTTGGGAATTCTGGGAGCGTTGGGAATTCTGGGAAGCGTGGCTCCTGACCCTGGTGTATTCCCAGTGCTCCGTGGCCGTGGAGATGAGGGCGGGATCGGCGCTGGGCCCGGGATTCCAGCACCACGCCCAGCCCAAGTGAGTGCTCCTGGAATTCTTTCCCGACAAATCTCCGGGAATGTTTTCTACCCCCCTGCCCTCCTGGGGTTTGCATTCCCAGCTGGAATATCAGGAATTCCCTGGATTCCCTTTCCTGCCCCTTCCGCCTCTCGTTATCCATCGGGGAATTCCAACTTCTTGGGATCGGGAGCTTCCAGGTTCTTGGGATTCCAGATCCCTGTGGGAAGAGGGAATTGCAGCGGAATTCCTGCTGAAATTCCAACTGCGTGGGGCCGCTAAGGAAGCGGAGAATTCCCTTTCCCAAATTACTGCTAAGGCAACCCTGGGAATTCCAGCCCTGGAATTCTTTCCCGACAAAACTTCGGGAATGTTTCCCCCCAACTTCGCTGCCCTTTCCACTTTGGATCTTCATTCCCAACTGGAATAGGGCTGGGAAAGGCAGTGGGAATTCCCTGGATTCCCTCTCCCTTCCACCCCTCGTTATCCATTGGGGAATCCCAAACTCCCCCTGGGAAGAGGGACCTGAGGAATTGGATTCCAGCTCCGTTTGCTGCTCCCGCTGTCTAAAAATCCAAGGAAAACCCCGGGTTTCCTTGGCGTTTCCTTGGATTCATTTGGATTTTCTGGGAGGCGTGTGGGATTTGGGAATGCGGAACCCTGGGAATGGGGAATGGGGGCTCGGCCGCTCCCAGAATTCCCCTGGATGACTCCCGAAAATTCCCTGTGGCTCTTTCCCGTTGCAGGCGCAGGAAACCCTGAGCTTTTCCTGCTGGAATCCCGGATTTTCCTGGCCTGAGGAATTCTCTGCTGCTGCTGCTGCTCCTCAGGAACCGCTTTGTGCTCATTCCCAGAGGTTTTTCGGGAAGCCGGGAAACGCTTCCGTAGGTGATCCCAAAGAGATTCTGGACGGATCTGACCTTTTCCATAGATTTAGGGAAATCCTAAAGGTCCCTCTGGAATTCCAAACGGAGCTGGATCCGTACAGAGCCACCGGGCTTGTCCCTGGGAGATCTTTCCAGCTTTTTCCCAGTTTTTTTTGGTCCCAAATCCATCTTTTCTGGTCATTCCCTCTCCTTTGGGAGACCCGAGCTGCAGTCCAGCACTTTAAGGGTGTTTTTGACCATTCCCGATTTTACCGGAGCCAGGAAAAACCCGGGAATACGGATTTCTCCCGGCGAGAAGGAAGTTGGGATACTGAAGGTGTCACTGAGCTGCCGGAACATTCCAGAGTCCCTCGGAAATCCCGGGAGCAGCGGGAATTCCCTTTTGGGAATTCTGGGATGTTTTCCAGGTGGGAATGGGGGGAAAAGGGGAATTCCTCACGGATGGGGTGGGAATCAACTCTCTGTGTTCAATAAATCCTTTTATTCCGAAGCCTCTTCCCAGGAATTCCGAGGGGGGCGGCTGCCCCGGCTCTGCAGAAAGCCGGGATCGGAAGCAGCATTTTGGGATGTTAAATCCCGGGATCTGCTCAGGCCGGGCGCTATTTTATCCTCCAATTCCCACCAAAAACTGATCCCAAAAATCCCTGGAGCGCCGGGATTGCAACGAGCGTGTTCTCCATGAGGTGTCAGTGTGGCACCAGCATTCCCATCCCGCTTTTCCAGGGATGCAAACCTTGGGAAGCCTTCCTTGGATGGCTTGCCCATTCCCAGCCCATTCCCATCCCAATCCCATCCCAATCCTATCCCATTCCCAGCCCATTCCTCTGTCTGGCTGTGACTCCTGAGCATCCCAATCCCCCTCCAGCTCTGCTTCCCTGGGATCCGATTCATCCATGGAATATTTCATGGATTCCTCATCCCTAGGAGTGTTTTCCTAACCCTTCCCGTTTATCCAGCCTCGTTTTTTCCACCCTGCCTCCTCCTTTTATCGGGAAAAGCGGGAAAAATCTCCCTGATCCCTGTTTAATCCTGGAATTTTGGCAGTGACGGCTCACGGGGAAGCTCCGATCCCGAGCTATGACCTGCTCCCAGATGGAATATTCCCGGGAAATTCCCTGATCCGTGCTCGGTTACAGCCTCATCCCGCAGAACCGGGCGGTTCCTTTGGATCCAGATCCGGGTTGGACGGAGCTGGATCCCTGCTCCACCCCCCACATCCCATAAATTCCTCAGGATTGCGGATTTGGAGATTCCCCCTCTTCTGCTCCCTCTCCTCGTCCCGTTTGGATCCCGAGATTTACCTGGGATGCACCTGGAATATTTCCAGCTGGAATTTGGGGGGAAAGCCCCCCCCGGTCATTCCCTGGTGGGAACAAATCGACTCCGAGACCTCGCTTTTCCCTTTGGCAGCGCTTCCGAGAGGGAAAAATCCCGGCTTTTCAAGCGGAGCCAGGCCCCATGTAAATATTTATGGAATATTTGATCCCGATCCCGATTTATTCCTTGATTGGAACCATTTCCCAATAACCCGCTGGAAAATCCAATTAAAGTTCAGCCCAAGGGTTTGGGGTTTTTCTGGGATTGTTGTTTTGCCAGGAATGCTGATCCGGAGGCCGGGTGGAGAGGTTGGAATTTCGGCGGGGTTGGATCTCCATGGAAGAGCCGGGATTTGAAAATAGAGGAAAAATTGCTGCTTCCTCAGGAAATCCTGCTCTTCCTCGGGAAATCCTGCTTTTCCTTGGGAAATCCTGCTTTTTGGAAAATCCTACTTTTCCTTGGGAAATTCTGCTCTTCCTCAGGAAATCCAACTTTTCCTTGGAAAATCCTGCTTTTCCTTGGGTTATCCTGCTTTTCCTTGGGAATGGGGCAGCTCAGCCCTTCCAGGTCCCAATCCCAATCCCACGGAGCTGTGGAAGGACTTGGGAATGCCCTTGGCAGGAGTCTGGGAGACTTTGGGATCTTTCTCCTGATGGGAATCCCAAAGGATAATGATCCCAAAATATTCCGTGGGGTTTGGGAATGCCCAGGCAGGGCACGGAGCTGCTGCTCCAAGAACTGTGGGATTTATCCTTGGAATTGCCCAGTTCCTGGCTGAATTCCCAACTTTATTTAAGGAATTTGTTCCTGATCTCTCCTGTGGCAGCAGCTCCTATCAAACCTCTGCCTCTTCCCGCTTTTCCCCTCCCAATCCCACATTCCGGATTTTCCCATCCCAACAATCCGGTGGGAATGTTTTGGAATGTTTTGGAGTTTTTCTTTTTAATGCACAGGACAAAAAAATTCCTCCTCTGGAATTCCTTGGAGACCCAAGCAGGAGGCACAGGCTCCTTTTAAATTCAAAACCAGGGAATGTTGGAATTCTGATGAGCCAGGAATGCTGGGAAAGGCAATTATCCGCCTGGAAAACATTGGATTCGTTAGGATGAACATAAAGGCAAACTTTGGGAAGATAATTGGATCTTTTAAATCTCCCTGTCCTTGATCCCTGCTCGTCTCATAAATATGGATTTTGATATAATCCCTAAAAAAAGCCGGGCTCCCGTTAAGGAGCACAAAAGGTGCCGTAAATGCTGGAATTTTGGAGATGGAATCAAACGAAAAAGGAATGAAAGGGAAGAGATTTGAGTCCAAAGGCTCCTCCTGGCACATCCCGGCTGTTCCCGGTGCTGGAGGGGATGGATCCAGCGGCTCCTGGGAGCCGGATGAGATTTGGGAATCATCTGGGTGCTGAAGTCAGGGATTTCCATCTCCCATCTCATCCCATCCCATCAATCCCATCCCATCCCATCAATCCCATCCCATCCCATCAATCCCATCCCATCCCGTCCCATCCCATCCCATCAATCCCATCTCATCCCATCCCATCAATCCCATCCCATCCCATCCTGTCAATCCCATCCCATCCCGGATGCCGTGGATTTCCAGCTCTGGGATCACTGGAATTCCCCTGGCACTTCCATGGAGCTGGATGTGACCCACGGGAGCGAGGAGCAGGAAGGGGACAAAGCTCCGGGCATGGAAAATCCCTGGAAAAGGCAAGGCCACAAACTCCTCCAGCCCTTCCCAGGTTTTTTGCCATTGGAAATGGAGGCAAGCCAGGCTTAATAATTAATCCAGGCTTATTTAAACCCACGGCTCCTCTCAGCACAGCCGTGATCCAGCAGACGCCTTCTCCTGGTGTATCCAGGGCCGGTTTTAGTGGATACTTCTGGAGCAAAAGCTGATTATTCCCTGCTTAATTAAACCCGCCGTTACTCTCCGGATCCTGGGTCAATCCTTGGGAAAATCCATCGCCTTTCCCTCCCTTCCAATGATTAAACCATCGATCAAGAGCTGCTGTTTAATTTCTCTCCCCATAAACAGCCGCTCTCCGCAGGCCCGGCCAGATGGGCGGATAATTTCCAGCAGAACTTGGAATCTATTGGAGTTTCTGGAAGCCTGGCTCGGAAAAAGCCGGGAATATCCCAGGGATGCCCGCGCAATCACACGGCCAATTTGCGGCGGTAATTACCTCGATTCCGTGTGCGCTGCCGTTAATTGGCGCCCCAGCTGCCGTCGGGATGCTCTGACGGCCACTTGTGCGCGGAGAGCCGCGCCGCGGGAACCGCGCCTGCGGATCCGGCGTTTATCCCGAATATTCCACGTATCCCGCGTCTCCCCGGAGCCAGGAGCGCCGTGGTCGAGGTGTTTGGGGCATCTCCAGAGGACACGAAGCGTTCCCGGCTGGAAGGGACCTACAAGGACCTGAGAATTTTGGGAAGTGCCCTGGAGAGAGGGAGGAGCCCGGAGGGTGGGAGCGGCGCTGCCAGCTGGGATTCCCACAGGATAAATCCGCCCTCAAAGGCCTTCTCCAAGGCTGTCCTGCAGTGAATCCGTGCGAGGCGTAGCCACGTTCCATCCCATCGGTGAATCCCTGCGCCATTCCAGAGGCGTAGCCACGTTCCATCCCATCGGTGAATCCGTGTGCCGTTCCAGAGGCGTAGCCACGTTCCATCCCATCTGTGTATCCATGTTCCATTCATGCACCCCTGCACTGTTCCATTACTGCATCCCTTATTCCATCCCCTTTTCCATCCCCTATTCCATCCCCGTTCCCACCCTGTTCCATCTCCATTCCACCCCTGTTCCACCCCCTATTCCACCCCCTATTCCACCCCCTATTCCATCCCCTATTCCACCCCCTATTCCATCCCCGTTCCCACCCTGTTCCATCCCCATTCCACCCCCTATTCCACCCCCTATTCCATCCCTTATTCCATCCCCCATTCCATCCCCATTCCATCCCTTATTCCATCCCCCATTCCATCCCCATTCCATCCCCATTCCATCCCCATTCCATCCCCGTTCCATCCCCATTCCATCCCCATTCCATCCCCATTCCATCCCCTATTCCATCCCTTATTCCATCCCTTATTCCATCCCTTATTCCATCCCCATTCCATCCCCATTCCATCCCCTATTCCATCCCTTATTCCATCCCCATTCCATCCCCATTCCATCCCCTATTCCATCCCTTATTCCATCCCCATTCCATCCCCTATTCCATCCCCTATTCCATCCCTTATTCCATCCCTTATTCCATCCCTTATTCCACCCCCAATTCCACCCCCTATTCCATCCCCTATTCCATCCCCATTCCATCCCCATTCCATCCCCTATTCCATCCCCATTCCATCCCCATTCCATCCCCATTCCATCTCCTATTCCATCCCCATTCCATCCCCTATTCCATCCCCATTCCATCCCTTATTCCATCCCCATTCCATCCCTTATTCCATCCCCTATTCCACCCCTGTTCCATCCCCATTCCATCCCTTATTCCATCCCCTCCATGGCTCAGCATTCCCAAGTCTCCATCTCCCTCTCTCCGCCAGCCCCCGAGGCCGAGCCCTTCCCGCTCCATCCCGAGCCGCTCCATCCCGAGCCGTTATCCCTTTTTATTGCTGCGCCGCGGCCCCGGAGCTCCGGCACAAGATAAATTCCAAGGAGCGCTCGGTGCCGGCGCCGCCGGCGAGGCTCAGCGCTAACATTTACTCTGGGCCGGGGTCGATATCCCGCTGATCCCACTCAATCTGCTCCCTGTGCAAACTCCGGGCCGCCTCCCCCCGGATCAATCCCTCCTCCAAAGGTTACGTGAAGGTGGCCGGATTCTTCTAAGCTGTTTGCAGAGCCTCCGTTTGCTCTGCTAACACGGCCTGGAGCTGCTTCCAAGGATTCTGTTTGCCTTGGATTAGGGCTGTTTGCCCAAACACCTTCCCCGATCCAATCGAGGCCGGCCTTTCCAAACATTTGGGCACATCTGTCAATCAATAGCGGCAATCGGGTTCCTGATCCAAACAGCAAACTCGGCCAAATCCAATATTTATCCAAACTTTTACTGACTGGGGCTGGTTTTAAACAATCCGAAGCCGCGGAGCAGCCGTTGGTGCCGAAAGGTCCTGGATAATGTGTAACTCCGGGCAAACAGAGCGCGATTCCAGCGAGGAGCAGAGCGAAACCAAACACTGCCGTTGTTGTCCCGCCTTTATTGCGGATAATTTGCTTAAATCTGCGGCGATTATCCACTAATAAGGCTGGGGTTAATTAGGCGGGGCCTAAGAGGGCTTTGGCTGAGCCTGGCTCCAGGGCAGGGTGCAATTCCTGAACTTTGGCCCTGGGGATGGGAGCGTGTTTGGGCAGGTGACTCCTCGGGGGTGTTATCGGCGTGGAAAACACCCCAGGCAAAAAAAAACAGGGAAGAAAAAACAGGGAAAAAAAAATTCCTGGGAGGACTCCAGGCAAAGCTGGATTGAAACAAAGAGGAACAGGAGAGGCCGAATGTTTTTCGGGAGACGCTGCCAGGCGGGAATGGCCGGCCGGGAATTGGCTCAAGGAGCTGTTGGAAAACTGGGGGATTTTCATCTGCAGCCCAAAGGAACGGGAGACGCCAGGAACGACACCCAAACACGGGCAGGGTCTGGATCCAGCCCACGAGGAGGAAAAGGGATGGAAAAACAGCCTCCCAAAATCATGGAATGATGGATTCATCATGGAATCATGGATGGCCAGGGTTGGGAGAGCAGGGACACCTCCCACTATCCCAGGCTGCTCCAAGCCCTGTCCAACCCAACCTCGGACACTTCCAGGCTTGGGCTCTTTTTCCTGGGAAAAGGGAAGAGCTGGAGCGTCCCACCTGGAAAAAGGCTTTGGAATAAGAATTGTCTCTTGTCGCGGGGATGCGTTCGGGTATCCAGAGGGAAAATCGTGTGGATCATTCTCTGTCCTGCTTTTCTCCTTCCGTACAGCGGGAATTAACCTGGGGAGATAAAGGAGGAGCTCTCCTGCCTTTTTTAATCTCCCAGTGCCTAAAAGGGAATTCCAAAAGAGAGGGAGAGGGGATTTCCATATGGACAGTGATAGGGAAAGAGGGAATGGTTTGAAATGGAAAAGGAGAGATTTCCGTGGGATATTGGGAAGGAATTCCCGGCTGGGAGGGTGGCGAGAGGCTGGGATGGAATTCCCAGAGCAGCTGTGGCTGCCCCTGGATCCCTGAGGTGTCCAAGGCCAGGCTGGACAGGGCTTGGAGCAGCCTGGGACGGTGGGAGGTGTCCCTGCCATGGCAGGGCTGGGATGGGATGATCCATAAGGTCCCTTCCCACCCAAACCATTCGATGATTCCATGAAAACCTTGCCAAACCTCTTTTGTAGTGGATCCACACCATTCCCATCAGCAGAGTTCTGACAATTCCAGCGCCTCGTCCCAGCTCATCCCAGCTCATCCCAGCTGCCGTGGCCTTTCTCCATCCCCATTTTTGACTCCATCCCTTCTCCCTGCAGAAATCCCATGGATTCAGGTGGATCCCTTGATCCCACATGTGCCAGATCTTCTTCCCTTCCCTTCCCTTCCCTTCCCTTCCCTTCCCTTCCCTTCCCTTCCCTTCCCTTCCCTTCCCTTCCCTTCCCTTCCCTTCCCTTCCCTTCCCTTCCCTTCCCTTCCCTTCCCTTCCCTTCCCTTCCCTTCCCTTCCCTTCCCTTCCCTTCCCTTCCCTTCCCTTCCCTTCCCTTCCCTTCCCTTCCCTTCCCTTCCCTTCCCTTCCCTTCCCTTCCCTTCCCTTCCCTTCCCTTCCCTTCCCTTCCCTTCCCTTCCCTTCCCTTCCCTTCCCTTCCCTTCCCTTCCCTTCCCTTCCCTTCCCTTCCCTTCCCTTCCCTTCCCTTCCCTCACAATTCCATAACCTTGGGATGTTTGGAGGATCCCAGAGCGCCAAATCCCCGTCTCACACGGCCTTTTCCCCGCGGCATTCCGGCGTTCTCCCTCGGCGGGACACGCACGCCGTTATCTCCGCGTTGTCCCGACGCTGCTCGGATCCCGCTGGGAACGGCGGGCTCCGCGTTGGGAGCAGAGTCAATATTGGCTGAGCAAACACCGGCGGGAAGGAGCCGCTGTTTGCGGAGCCGCGGGATTCGCGGGCTGGGCTGCCACTTGGAAATCACAATAATCCAAGGAATCCGGGGCTTTCCCGAGGCACGGAGCGCGGAGAGCGGGCGGCTCCGAGGGAAGCTCCCGGTTGGAATGGGAGGCGGCTGCGCTGTGCGGTTCCTGACCTTGAATCCATAAAAAATAAAGCGGGAATCCTCCAGAGCCGCGTGCTGAAGCGGGAGTTGGATCCATGGAAAAGCAGCTGGAGCCTCCCGGCAGTCCCACGGCTGCTCCGGAGCGTTTTCCTCGCGGTGATGGATCCCTGGCTGGGGCTGGGAGCAGCCCGGGGTAGCCCTGCCCATGTCCCTGCCCATGGAATGGGATGAGATTTAAGGTCTCTTCCCACCCAAAGCATTCCAGGATTCTCCATGTCCAAGGAAACCCTTCGGCCGTGCGAGGGAGCGCCTGTTCCCACCGGATCCCGTTTGCGTTCCCTGGCGCCATTCCCCACCGGAAAACGGGAATGCCGTGAGCAGCCTCCAAACTGGGCCAGAATTCCCGGATTAAAATCCATGAATTTCCATAAATATTCCAAGACGGATCTTTCTTTCTTCTGTCCCGAGGTTTCCCTTCAGTTTAAAAAGCGGGAAGAGGAAAACAGAAATCCAGGAAAAGAAGAAAAAAAAACACCAGGAAAAGCGGAAAAGGAATACAAGGAGGAGAAAGGATTTGCCTGCTTGGTTTCCCATTTTTTTCAGGGAGGAAAAGGGTTCAAATTGTGGAAAAAAGGGATCAAATGACAGGAAATGCTGGAATTCCCTTGGAAGGTGCCTGGGAAGTGCTGTGGGAGCAGCAGGATCGTGATCCCAATCCCTGCCTGCTCCAATCCAGGAGCATTCCCACATTCCCAAGCCTGGATTTTTAACCCCACAGAGGCCGGAGCCCTGCCCTTTTCCAGCCGTATTCCTACAGCTTCCCCCCATCCCACATTCCCTCATCAGCTCCTGGCATCTCCTGCATGTTGAATTCCCTTTGGATGAAGGACATGGAAAAATCGACCGACGATTCCGTGCATCCAAGGCCGGCCTTTGGAGCGGGTGTTTCTGGAAAGCTCCCGTGCCAACCTCTCCTCGTTTTTCCTGCTGCTCTGGCACCGGGAAGGACAAACATTCCTATCCCAGGTTTTTCCCATTGTTTCCATGCTGAACTGCTTTCCAAGGAACTCTTCTTGTGGTTCCAAGGATTGGCCGTTAATTTTCACTTCCAATCGGATCCAGCTTTCCTCCGAGGTTTTAAAAGTCAGGAAGGATTTGTTTTGGGAATCCAAACTCAGGGGGTGGGAATGTCACATTCCAGGGTCATTTAAAGGATAATTAAACTTGGATTATGATATTCCCAACCCCTGGAAGTGTTGCAGGCCAGCTTGGAGCAGCCTGGTGTCCCCCAGAGGGTGGAGTGGGATGAGCTTTAAGGTGCTTTCCCAAAAGAATTCCAAGATTAAAATATTTCCTTTGGAGAGATTAATTCAGTGGGAAAACCCGGCGGAGTGTCCCTCCAGCACCTCCAAATCCCGGGAAACGCTCCATGGGATGCTCAGGGTCATCCTGGGATTTGTCCTTCCCTCCCCACTGCCTCTTTTGGGAAGGCAGGAAGAAGGGAAGCAGCTCCCTGATCCCTGACTTCCACATTTAATAAAGGGAATAAAAGATCAGAAACCTGGGAAAAATCCTTAATAATTCACCAGCCTCGAGCTGCTTCGTTTCCTGGAATTTGCCAACATTCCCGCAGCTCCTGACTCCTTCCCTCGCTGGTGATCCGATCCCAGAAAACCTGGGAATGTTGGCTGGATCCGCCTGCCCTCGTTGCGTGGCTCCAGGATGTGCCCGGGAGTGGCCGCGCTCCCAGGAAAACGCAGCGGATCTGACCCGGAATCATTGGTAGGAAGAGAAAACCATTCCAGGGCTGGAATCCAGGGATTATTGGGCATCCATTGCTTCCAGGTGAACGGGAGCTCCAGGATCCCATCCCGCCCCTCTCCGGGGGCTTTTCCTTGGGGAGTTTGGGATTGGGGCAGCGCCGGAGCTCAGCTCCTTTTCCTCGCTGTTCCCATTCCCAGTTTTGGGAGCTGGGAGTGGATGGAAGCTCCCAGGGTTGTCTTCCCGAGCTAATTCCAGGTGCCGGAGCTTTGGGATGCGGGAGCTGCGGGCTGGGGTGATTATCCTTGGATTTTAAGCCGATCCTGGCGCCTTTGGAGCGGCGTTTGTTGGATTTCCCCACGCTCGCTGTTTGCTCAGCGGCTCCCAAAGTCAACACGGGCCTGATCAAACATTCCCGATTCCTCCCGTGGCCCTTTTCCCAAAGATCCGCTCCCAGGAGCGGCGCCGGGGGGCCGGGAATGCGCTGCCCAGGCAGCACAAAGGAATTTGGGATTATCCTGAGCCAAGGAAGCCGGGCCCTGCTCGGGAATTCCATGTGGAGGGAACACCGGGAAGCATCCCGAGCGAGGCCGAGACTCTCCGATGGCTCCTGGAAAACCAAAGGATTCCCGGGAAGGAGCAGGGATGCTGGACAAGCCCGTGGGATGTCCCTGCAGTGGCTCCGGGAGGAAGCTCAGGCTCCCCAGATCCCGGTGCCGGCTGCTGCGGTTTGCCGAGGTGGGGAGAGGCTGGCGGGAGCCCAGAATTCCCGTGGGATCTGAACACTGGGAAAGCTCCTGGTTCCCGTGGGTGGATCCTCTGCTCCTCCCACTTCCCGGGATCCCGGGATGCACCTGCATCTCCTGGATCGGCCACTGAAATTCCAAAGGAAAAGCTGCTCCTCTTGCCGCTCCCCCAGGCTGCTCCATCCCAGCCTGGCACATTCCAGGGATCCAGGGGCAGCCACAGCTTCTCTGGGAATCCCAGCCCAGCCAGGAATTCCTTCCCATTTTCCATCCCTGCCCTCTGGCAGTGGGAGCCGTTCCCTGTGTCCCTCCCCAGCTCTCCTGGAAAGCTCTGGAAGTGGCTCTGATCTCCCTGGAGCTTCTCCCAGCAGGAATTCACCTTCTAACGGTCAACCACAAATCCCAAAAAAAACCCAGGAAGCGACCCACCAACATCAATTCCCCGGGATTGGCAGGGAATGAAAGCGTTCCCGAGGAGCCTCTGCTGCCCAGCGAGATCCCGGCCGCGCTCCTGCCGCGCATCGCTGATGAGCCAAGAGCCCCCAGGAGCCGCTGCTTCCCCTCCTTCCCACTCTGGAGCCGCATTCCCGCTTTTCCGCGCTCCCTGGCACATCCATGAATTTATATTGACCTTATTAGAGCAGCGGCTGCCAGCGGCGCCCGGGCCTCGTTTGCACAAATTAAAGCTGTCAGCGGATAATTCATGGAGCGGCGGGAACGCGGAGAGGAAGGGCTGGGATTGGGAAGCAGGTAGGGAAAGGATGGATTGTGGGATAAAACATCCTGCCCAGGATGGGAATTCCTGGATTGGGAAGCAGGTAAGGAAAGGGATGGATTGTGGGATAAAACATCCTGCCCAGGATGGGAATTCCTGGATTGGGAAGCAGGTGGGAAAGGGATGGATTGTGGGATAAACATCCTGCCCAGGATGGGATGGTTGTGCTCAGCGCGTTTTTAGTGTTTTCTTGCTCGGGATGGTTTTCTGCCTTTCCCTTCCTCCCTTTCCCTCTTTCCTTCTCTCCTCTTTTCTTTTCCCCTTTTCCCTTTCCTGCTTTTTCTTCCTCCCTTCCCCTTCCTTTCCCTTTCCTCCTTTGCTTTTCCTCCTTTTCTTCTCTCCTTTCCCCTTCCCCTTCCTCCCTTTCCTTTCCTCTCTTTCCCTTCCCCAGATATTTTCCCTTGGGACACCTCCAGGGATGCCACATCCACGATTTCCCTGGAAAAGCAGTGCCAGGATCCCAATCCCTCCCTGCTGATCCCGCACCGATCCCACGGAGCCACGGCCGGAGCGGCAGCTCCAGGCTTGGATTTGTGCCCTGGGATTTCGAGCTGGGGCTAAATTTGTCGGGATGAGCCCCGGGAGCAGCGGCAGGCACGAGGAGAGGGAAGAGCCTTCCTTTTCCGGCGCCAGAAAGATCAGCTGGAAAAACTTTTCCCGCTGGATTAACGCCCTGAGGCCCTCGGAGCCGCCGCTTCCAACGTGTGGGATCCATGGATCCACCTCCGCTGGACTGGGGAAAAAAGGGAAAAAAGCCGTTTTTTAGGGATGGCAGCAGGTGACAACCCACCAATCCTGGCTGGAACACGCCAGGAATTCCCTGGATGAACACCCAATCCCGTGGCTGTCCCCAAAGCTGGAATTCCAGGATTTCCAGCAGCCTGGGGGTTATTTATAGCGGGAATAAGAGTCGGTGTTTTCCTTCTCCAGGAAACTTGGGAAGGGGACAAATGACCTCAGTGCGAAGCAATGGGATTTTGTGGATTTCTGTGGGAATCTGGAGCGGGATTAGCGCCTCTCCTCCATTCCTGGCCGGGCTGGCAGCTGCCGGAGCAGGGAGGGATCCCGGGAAGCAAAGAGCTCCAAAATTCCAGGATTTCCGCGAGCCCCTGATCCGGACACGGAGCCAGCTGCCAAAACTCCGCTAATTCCAGGCAAGAGGAGCGGGATAGCGGGAGCAGGAGCAGCGGGAATGGGATGGGATCACTCCCTGGGCTCCTTTTCCTTGGAAAGGGATCAGATTTTTATGGGATCAGCTCTTCCTGTTCAGCAGCAGAGATTCCTGCTTTTCCCAGAGCTGTTAACACAGGAATGGGTTTGGATCCAGCCCTTGCCGTGGATTCCCAGGGGAGACCCTCTGGAATTCATTCCTTTAGGAAAAACCTGGATGCAGCATGGAAATAAACGCAGGAATTGCTGCTGGGAACGGTTGGAGCCAGTGACCATAAAGGACTTTTCCAACCTAAACCATTCCAGGATTTTTCCTGCTCCTGTCCCAGGGATATTGGGACAGGAATAAGTTTAGATCCCTCCAGCATCCCGCAGCATTCCATCCTCTCCAGCATCCCCGTCATGGAGCTGTGAATCATTCCCCTTGGAATTCCTGCGGGCCTGGAGGGATTTTCCTGCTGGATTTTCCCTCTGGATTTTCCCTCTGGATTTTCCCACTGGATTTTCCCACTGGATTTTTTCCTAGGGATTTTATCTTTGGATTTTTTTCCCTCAGGATTTCTTCCTCGTGATTTTTTCCTAGGGATTTTTTTTTTTTAGGGATTTTTCCTCGGGGTTTTTCCTCAGGGTTTTCTCCAGGCTCTCGGCAGCAGCGGGATGTGCTGGATGAGGCTGATTCCCCGAGCTTCGGTGCTTCCCATCCAAGGAGGAATTCCGGGATTTTTAGCCCAGAAAGGTTTGCTGCTCCCGTTTTTTCCAGCTGCTGCCATTTGGAGTGCCCGCGCCGCTGGCGGCTCCTCGGATGACGCCTTTGGAGCGGCGCTCCTCCAGAAAATCCAGCGGAGCCATCTGTGATTTTCCGCTCTTGGATGGATAAACGGATCCGAGCGCGGGCTGGGCACGGGGCCGGGATTTCTCCGTGCCTGGAAACGCCGAGACACTCGCAGCCGGGCTCCAGGAGGATTCCAGGCAGGAACGGAGCCATTCCCAACTGGGAAGGGAGCACTTTGACCCCCCGGAATTCTCGGGGCCACTCTCATATTGTCACTTTTGGGAAGGAACCTCGTTTTTCCTCCTCTGCTCGATCCCACATCTTAAAATATCTCTCCAAGCGGATATCCCGGCTTTCCTTCGGATCCGTGAGGATCCTTTGGGATAGCCCAGAATCCCAAGGATTCATTAAACATGGGATAATGTTGCCATTTCTGATGAAAAGTGGGATTGTTCACCCCGGAGTAGGGAAGGTTCCAGGGAAACCTTGGAGCAGCTTCCAAGGGGCTCCAGGAGAGCGGGAGAGGGGTTTGGGATGAGGGATGGAGGGACAGGACACTGGGAATGGCTCCAGATGGGAAAGATTTGGGTGGGATACTGGGAAAGGAACTCCTCCCTGTGAGGGTGGCGAGGGGCTGGGATGGAATTCCCAGAAAATCTCTGGCTGCCCCTGGATCCCTGGAATGTTCCAGGCCGGGATGGATGGGACCCCTCACATTCCCCTCCTGGGGCACCCGGCAATGCCAAGGGTTGAGTTTTCCATGGCTGCACCTTCCCAAAAACATTCCCTTAACATCATCCCGGGGTAAGCCAACAAATCCAGGAAAATCCCAGCTTTTCCCGCCCCTTTGGAGACGGCGCTCCGGCCGTGCCGTGAGGCTGGGCTGATTTACAGCCGGGCTGAGGGATCCTCGGGATGCCGGCGGCTCCGCTTCCCATCCATCTTCCCGAGGATTTCCAAGTGCCAGCTGCTTCCCTGTATCCAGCCCCTTTTCCGTGCAGTAGCCTAGGAAAATATTGAACCGGTGCCCAGAGCAACACCAGGATCTGAAGGGGAAAACTTTGAGATGTTTTGTAACTCTTTTTTTTTTTTTTTTTTCTTTTTTTTTTTGTCCCTCTTCCCAGGACCTGCCAACTCTTAATTTTTCCAGTTTGGAATAAGAGCCTCGGAACCATCTGTTTGCTGTCAACCCATGTTTGTTTGGAAAGGGATTTTATGGATTTTTTCCAGCTCGCACTCCTGTGCTTCCACCCAGTTCACTGTGCTCCATAAACGGCGGCTCTGGCAGGGTTTTTTGGGGGGGAGTTTTAGGATTTAATCAAAATGGAGCCGTCAGCGTCTTTAATCAATGGGAATGGAGATCAAAACCAAAGGAATGGCAGTGAGGGATGAAATATTTAATGGATCCCTTTGAAAGTGCCTGATTCCCGACCTAATGGCTACCAGGGATCATTAGGACAAACTTCCCAAAAAAATAACCTCTAAAAACCAAAAGCTGGCCGTGCTTTTTAAAGATAAAAAGGGGGAAGGCAATTTCAGGCTTAAAAGCAGTTCCAGCCCTTTATCCCATTAAATATTAAAACCAAGTGGCTCCGGGGCTGCCGGAGCTCCCGGGAACCGGGATCGGTGTCCGAAGATCTCCGTGCTCATCCCAGGCTGGGCTGTGGGGATGGAGCGGAGCAGACCTGGACTGGGCCGTGGGATGGCGGTGCCGGCATTCCCTGCTGGGATGGGTGGGTTTAGTGTGGAAATAAATCAGGGAAAGGTGGGAAGTGCGGCTGTGGTTTGCCTGGCACCACGCCGTCCTCCATCCATCCATCCATCATCCATCCATCATCCATCCATCCATCCATCCATCCATCCATCCATCCATCCATCCATCCATCCATCCATCATCCATCCATCCATCATCCATCCATCCATCATCCATCCATCCATCCATCCATCCATCCATCCATCCATCCATCCATCCATCCATCCATCCATCCATCCATCCATCCATCATCCATCCATCCATCATCCATCATCCATCCATCATCCATCCATCATCCATCATCCATCCATCATCCATCCATCCATCCATCCATCCATCCTCCCATCCCTCCATCGCTCCATCCTCCCATCCCTCCAACCTCCCATCTCTCCAACCTCCCATCCCTCCATTCCTCCAATTTTTCCATCCTCCATCCCTCTGAATTCCCATCGGCTGAATTTGGCCCCTCTCGGCTTCTCTCGGCCTCTCTCGGCTCCTCTCGGCTTCTCTCGGCTCCTCTCGGCTCCTCTCGGCTTCTCTCGGCTCCTCTCGGCTTCTCTCGGCTCCTCTCGGCCTCTCTCGGCTCCTCTCGGCTCCTCTCGGCCGCTCTCGGCTCCTCTCGGCCGCTCTCGGCTCCTCTCGGCTTCTCTCGGCTCCTCCCGGCCGGGTTCGGCTCGGCGCTCTCGGGCGCCCCCTGCCAGCGCGTGCCCCTGATCCTGGGAAACCGAAAATCCTGGAATGGTTTGGGTGGGAAAGGACCCTTAAATCCCATCCCGTTCCACCCCTGCCATGGCAGGGACTCCTTCCACTGCCCCAGGCTGCTCCAAGCCCGGTCCAGCCTGGCCTGGGACATTCCAGGGATCCAGGGGCAGCCACAGCTTCTCTGGGAATTCCAGCCCAGCTCCTCCCCACCCTCCCAGCCAGGAATTCCTTCCCAATATCCCATCCAAGCAGTGGGAGTCATTCCCTGCGTCCTGTCCCTCCATCCCTTATCCCAAATCTCCAGCTCTCCTGGAGCCCCTTCAGGCCCTGCAAGGGGCTCTGAGCTCTCCCTGGATCCTTCCCTTCTCCAGGGGAACATTCCCAGCTCTCCCTGGATCCTTCCCTTCTCCAGGGGAACATTCCCAGCTCTCCCTGGATCCTTCCCTTCTCCAGGGGAACATTCCCAGCTCTCCCTGGATCCTTCCCTTCTCCAGGGGAACATTCCCAGCTCTCCCTGGATCCTTCCCTTCTCCAGGGGAACATTCCCAGCTCTCCCAGCCCAGCTCCAGAGGGGCTCCAGCTCTCAGAGCAGTTCCAGGACCTCCTCTGGAATTTCTCCAGCAGCTCCAGGTGCTGCTGGTGTTGGGATCCAGAGCTGGAGGTGTCACTGAGGGGGACAGAGGGGGACAATCCCCCCATTCCCGTTTCCCGCACTGCAGGATGATCCCAGGACATCCTTTGGGAGTCAGTGCTGCTGGAGGAGCTTCCAGAGCCCTCAGGAGAGACAGGGACAGAGCTTTGGGATGAGCTCGATGCCACCTTGTCCCCTCAGGTGCCACCAGACAGCCGGAGGTGCTGCCCTGGACCCCGTCCTGGCTCCCTCCAGCCTCACCTCCCGCCGTATCCCGGAGAAGTGGCGGGAAGCGGCTCCCCGGGATCCCTCTGTGTTCCCGTGGATAATCCCGGGATAACGGCACACCTGTGGCTCCGAGGAGCGGCTCCCCCGGCCTCCTTCCGGCACGGCTGCGTCTTTAATCAGCCGCTTTCAATTTAATTTTCAACCTCTTTCTTCTCCTGTTTCTTCTCCCGGCGTTTTTATCTCCGCTTTGGATGCACAAATCCCGACGATTTTGTTCCCGGAGTCAGCGGGATGATCAAGGGGTTTGCAGCCTCCTGAATTATTCAGGATATCGGAGTTCCTCACTAAATATTTTTGCTTCCAGCCTGTCAGGGAGAAGATCACAGGGATATTTTGTTCATTCCCAGATCTCTCTCCGAAGGCGCTCGTTAAGGGAGGGGCTCGTCATTAATTAGAGCAGGAGCAATGTCACTGTCACCCCAAGCCTTGGGGACACGGCCGGGAATCTTCTCCAGGCCTTGGAGAGGGAATGGGGCCATGCTGGATCGGGGTGGGGTGGTCAGGGGTCACCCCACGGCTCCCTGGCTGGAGGTGGCAGTGCCGCCCCTCCCGACCAGGGGACACCGGCGCCTGGAATCCCAAAATCCTGGGAGTGGTGGCGTTGGAAGAGGCCTCTGCACAGGCAGGGTCACCCAGAGCAGGTGGAACAGGGACACATCCAGGTGGGCTTGGAACGGCTCCGGAGAAGGGGACAATGGCACGGCCTTGGTGGGATGGTGGAATGTTCCTGGTGGGACAATGGAATATCCTTGGTGGGACATTGGAATGTTCTTGGTGGGACACTGGAATATCACTGGTGGGACATTGGAATGTTCTTGGTGGGATATTGGAGTGTTCCTGATGGGACATTGGAGTGTTCCTGATGGGACATTGGAGTGTTCCTGATGGGACACTGGAATATCTCTGGTGGGACATTGGAATGTTCTTGGTGGGATATTGGAGTGTTCCTGGTGGGACATTGGAATGTTCTTGGTGGGACATTGGAACATCTTTGGTGGGACATTGGAATGTTCCTGGTGGGACAATGGAATATTTCTGGTGGGACAATGGAGTGTTCCTGGTGGGACATTGGAATATCCATGGTGGGACATTGGAATGTTCCTGGTGGTGCAATGGAATATCCCTGGTGGGACAATGGAGTGTTCCTGATGGGACACTGGAATATCTCTGGTGGGACATTGGAATGTTCTTGGTGGGATATTGGAGTGTTCCTGGTGTGATATTGGAATGTTCCTGGTGGGACATTGGAATATCCTCGGTGGGACATTGGAATGTTCCTGGTGGGACATTGGAATGTTCCTGGTGGGACATTGGAATATCTCTGGTGGGACATTGGAGTGTTCCTGGTGTGATATTGGAATGTTCTTGGTGGGACATTGGAATGTTCCTGGTGGTGCAATGGAATATCCCTGGTGGGACACTGGAATATCCTCATTGGGATGGTGGAATGTTCCTGGTCGGACAATGGAATATCCCTGGTGGGACAATGGGATATTTCTGGTGGGACAATGGAGTGTTCCTGGTGGGACAGTGGAATATCCCTGGTGAGATATTGGAATATCTCTGGTGGGATATTGGAATATCCTCAGCGGGACATTGGAATATCTCTGGTGGGACATTGGAACATCTTTGGTGGGACATTGGAGTGTTCGTCGTGGGATATTGGAATGTTCCTGGTGAGACAATGGAATATCCTCAGTGGGACACTGGAATATCCCTGGTGGGACATTGGAGTGTTCCTGGTGAGATACTGGAATACCCTTGGTGGGATCCTGGTGGGATACCCTTCCAGGGTCCCTGGTGGGACACTGGAATATCCCTGGTGGAACAATGGGATGTTCCTGGTGGGACATTGGAATATCTCTGCTGGGACATTGGAATATCCCTGGTGGGACAATGGAATGTCCCTGGTGGGACACTGGAATGTCCTTGGTGGGACAATGGAATATCCTCAGTGGAATGGTGGAATGTTCCTGGTGGGACATTGGAATATCCCTGGTGGGACAATGGAATGTCCCTGGTGGGACACTGGAATGTCCTTGGTGGGACAATGACACACCCCCAGACCTGCTGCCAATCCCCCACTGATATTTTTTGGGATTTCTGGCCGTTTTTCCCAAACCATCCCAAGCCGGACCGCTCCGAGATCTCCGAGGTGCAACCCGCTCCCGTTCCTCCGGAGCGGCACCGCGGCTCCGCTTCCCGACCTTCCTCTTCCCCGGGGTTCCAACCGTCACCGGCATCCGACCTCTTCTTGCGGTTACATCATAAAAATTCCTGGGATCTTGGAAGCCGCCCGGGAATATTTGCATATGGATATCCTTCGTTTTCACAGCACAGCCTGGCTGCCAGATGGGAAAACCGACGGAGCCTCCAACATTTATCCGCGACTCCGCCGTTCTCCCGTGCCGGGAGCCGCGGCGGAAGCGAGCTGGTTTTCCAAGCCCGGGATACTTTCACAGGGATCGGGGAAAAGGAGAGGGAAAACCACCTGGAATTCATTAAATATTCCCAAAGTTTAATGGAGCGGAAAAGATTCCTTTGTGGACCCTTGGAAAAACGGGATGGTGGCTCCAGAAATCCCTTTTTCCTTGGATTTCACCCCATGTCCGGAACACGGATTGAGTGCCCTGAACCCCACATCCCACATTGGGATTTATCCCAAAGAGCCGGAGAGGTTCTGGGGGGGAAAACGCTTTTCCTTGGGAACGCAGGACAGGAATTCTGATTTTTATTTTATTTATTTCCAAGCCTGGATTTTGGTGTTTGGGGTAAAATGGTGTTTTTTTGGGATATAATGATTTTATTGGCATACAATGATATTTTTCGGGATATGTTGAATTTTTTTGGGGATACAATGATGTTTTTTGGGATACAATGATATTTTTTGGGGTGTTAGGATATAACGATGCTTTTGGGGGTATAATGGTGGTTTTTTTTTTGGGATACAATGATGTTTTTTGGGATACAAGGATATTTTTTGGGATATGCTGATTTTTTGGGGGATATAATAATGATTTTTGGGATTCAATGGTGTTTTTTTGGGATACAATGATATTTTCTTGGGATACGTTGATATTTTTGTGATATAATGACGGGTTTTGGGATGCAATGGTGTTTTTTGGGGTACAATGACTCTCTTTAGGGTGAAACGGTGGGATTTGGGGTACAATGATGGTTTTTAGGGTGCAGTGAATTTTGGGGGGTAAAAGGATGAGGTTTAGGGTGCAATGATGATTTTTAGAGTGAAACTGTGGCCTTTAGGGTATAATGATGTTCTTTGGGGTACAATGATACATTTTAAGGTGCAATGCTGATATTTGGGAGCAGAACAATAATTTTTTTGGGGTCTAACGATTTTTTTGGAGTTTAATGATGCATTTCAGGATTTTTTTTAGGGCACAGAGTTCCTTTTGGGGTGCAATGCTTTTTTGGGGTGCCACGATGTCATTTTGAGGCTCCATTGAGGGGCACAATGGATTTTCTGGGATATAATGATCAATTTTGGGATCTAAAAGTGTTGCCCAAACATCCCTAAGAAGATCTGGGATCTCTTCCATGTCGGAGAGCTTGTAAGGGATTAACCACCCGCCCTAATTATTTTGGAACATCCCAAATTATCCGGGCGGAACAGCAGGAAAACAACGTGGCCTCGTCTTCCAAGCAGAGCCTCATTCCAGGAATCCGTCATCTGTTCATTCCTTAAAGCTCTGACAGCAAAAAACCGGGATCCAAACGTCCCTAAATGGTTCCCGATGACACACAACAGGAATTTTCCGGCATTATTCCGGAAATGTAACGACAAGGGCCCTTCCGCGGGGATTAATTGGCTCCTAAGTGGTTGCACGTGTTGCCTTTGGAGTGCTCGGATCCCAGGCTCGGAATGCTGCTGGAGGCGGGAATTCCGGGCTCAGGGAAGGGATTGATCCGGCTCCAAAGGGCGAAGAGCAGTTTTCCAGGATTGGGATTTGAGCATCCGACAAAAAGGCTGGGGAAAAAAAGAAAGAAGAAAAAAGAAAAAAATTCAAAATATGATTTTAAGGAAAAAAAGGTTGGTTGGTATTTTTTTTTCCCCTTAAAAATCCAAGGTGGATTTTGAAAGCAAATTCCAGGTTTTATTTCATCTTTTTTAAGCTTTTTGAGGGTTTTTCAGGATTGTGGAGGCATCCAGGATCTGGAAATCCAGGAAGATGCTGGAAGGTGAGGAGATGGGAAGTTTCGTGGAACCGAGAACAGCGACAGGGCCTTGATAAAAATTCTGGGAGGATGAGGAATCCACGATGATCCGTGAAATCCTGGAGGGCCAAGGAAAAACGGGAAAAGCAGGGATGTGAATCCCTTTGGGATCATCCCGCAGCTGCTGGAAATGCGGCAGTGGATCAGCTTTGATGCCCCATCCCTGGAAATATTCCAGATGGGATGGGGCTTGGAGCAGCCTGGAACCGTGGGAGGTGTCCCTGTCATGGGATCAGCTCTGAAGTCCCAACCCAAACCATTCCAGGATCCTCCGCAGTCCCACAGGAAAACGGGATCTTTGCTGTCCCTGTGCCCCGGGAATTCCCGGCTCGGAGGGAGGGCTGAGGAGATGTTGGGAAGAAGCAGATTCCAGGCTGGAATCTCAGGAGGCTCATCCATGGCCATTCCCGCAGGGATGGGAATTCTCCCGGGGACGGGGCCATTCCTGGCGTTCCCGAGGGATCAGGATCCTCCTGGAGCTGTCCCAGGGCCATCCACGCCCGGATCCCTGCGGATCCTCGGGAGCTGCCGCCGACATTTCCTGTCCCATCCCAACGACATTCCCAGCATTGGGAATGGGGACACTTTGCCCCCACTTCATTTATCCCGTGGTTTTCTCCTGGCCGAGGGAGAGGATAACTCTTCCCGCAGAATTCCCTGGCTTTGCGCTCCGTCGGAGTTGAAATGGCGCAGGGAAATTACGGGAATTCCTGGTCGGATGGGCCGAGGCTGGATCCGACCTTGAGTCCGCGCTCTCCTGACTTTGGAGCTCCGGAGGGACACGGAGCGCTGCCTTTCCCATTTTTTTTTCCCTTTTTAAACAAGAGATAAATCCCCGGAGCCCTGGAGCAGGAATTGCCGCCGTGGCTCCCGTGATCCGTGAGGAGTTTTCACAGCTTTCCTTTCAGCTGGAAAATTGCTCCAGTCGGCTGTGACCGGCGCGGGAGGAAGCTGAAGCAGCCTCATCCCGTCCTTCCCAGGGCTCTGGATGAGCTGGGACATCTTCCCGGCACAATTCCTTCCAGCCAGGGGGATAAATCCGGCTGGGAGCGGTGAGGACGGCTTTGGGATCATTCGGGATGTGCAGGTTTGTCTCTGGGAACATCAACAGGAGCATCACAGAATTGAATTTTTCCCGACTTTTATTTTTTTTTTGGGATGCAGTGATTCCCAGCCCTTCCAGGGATGATTTCCACCTTGCTCTGGGAAAGCGGTGGCTCAGAGTGTCCCTGGGACCCCCCGGCCTCCACCCGCTCCAGAATTCCCGGCCCCGGGAATCTGTCCCGGGGTGAAAACGAGCCCCGACTGGAGCTCGGCCAAGGGCTTGGCCCCGGCTCCAAGGAACTTCCCCTCAACATTATCCAAGGAAAATCCTTCCCGGGAGCTGTCAGACCCCGCTCGCCCCCCGCGGGCTCTGCCTTTAATCCCGGGAATGTCCCGGTGTCCTGGAAAAGCAGGGAGCGCTGGGGGGGCTGCTCCGCCCCTCGCCCGCGGCCTTGGACACACATCCTGCTTTTTTCCTTGGGGGAAAAAAAAGGAGTTTTTGGCTACGAGGAAAAGCTGGAGCTGCCCCAGCGCTTCCCGTTGTGAAAGCGCCTCGGTGGTTCCTGGCTCAGAGCAGGTTCGGATTTTCCTGATTTTCCTGATTTTCCTGATTTTCCTGATTTTCCTGATTTTCCTGATCATTCCCAAGAGCGATTCTCTGGAGAGGGATTTGGGACAAGGGAGGGAGGGACAGGACACAGGGAATGGCTCCCAGTGCCAGAGGGCAGGGCTGGATGGGATATTGGGCAGGAATTGTTCCCTGGCAGGGCGGGGAGGAGCTGGGGTGGAATTCCCGGAGGAACTGGGGCTGCCCCCGGATCCCTGGAATGTCCCAGGCCAGGCTGGAACCTGGGACAGCGGGAGGATCCCTGCCCGTTGCAGGGCTGCGATGGAATTTAAGGTTCCTTTCCCACCCCAAAACCATTCCAGGATTCTGGGATTGCAGGATCCGTGTCCCGGGCCGCGCTCAGGCCGGCAGGACTCGGACAGCCGGGATTGAGTTGTCTCGGGATCCTTTGGAAGCAGCGAAAACCAATCCCCCTAATCCCGAGGAATGAGCGGGAACAGCGGCAGCTCCAGGGAGATCAGGATCGAGTTTTGCGTTACAGCGCTTGGAAGGGCCGGGATTTACTTGGAAACCGAATCCCGTTAATTAGCATTCTGCTAATGGCACTCCCGGATAAATATAGCGCTCCCTAATCCCCGCGCAGGTTGACTTATTTAGATCGTTGATATCAAAGTCATTAACGCCTCTCCGTGGGAAAGCGATTCCCAGGCGGGGCTGGGAACGGGATTCTCCCGAGCCAATCAATCTTCCCAAGGCTTCAGCCTCCGGCTGGATGCGGCTTCCCAGAAATGCGCTCGCGTCTGGCACAATCCCAGCCCGCGGCCGCAGCCAAAGGTCAGCGAGCTCCCAGCGGGAAGAGGGGATCCCGGGATGGGCAGCGCTGCTGGATCCTTTGGGATGGGATCCCAGGAATGCCGCTGGATCCATCAGGATGGGATCCCAGGAATACCGCTGGATCTGTGGGGATGGGATCCTGGGATGGGCAGTGCTGCTGGATCCTTCGGGATGTGATCCCAGGATGGGATCCCGGGATGGGCAGCGCCGCTGGATCCTTTGGGATGGGATCCCAGGAATGCCACTGCATCCTTCGGGATGGGATCCCGGCATGGGCAGCGTTGCTGGATGCATCGGGATGGGATCCCAGGAATGCCCCTGGATCCGTGGGGATGGGATCCTGGGATGGGCAGCGCCGCTGGATCCATCGGGATGGGATCCCAGGAATGCCGCTGGATCCATCAGGATGGGATCCCAGGAATGCCGCTGGATCCATGGGGATGGGATCCTGGGATGGACAGCGCTGCTGGATCCATCAGGATGGGATCCCAGGAACACTGCTGGATCTGTGGGGATGGGATCCTGGGATGGGATCCTGCGATGGGATCCTGCGATGGGATCCTGGGATGGACAGCGCTGCTGGATCCATCAGGATGGGATTCTGGGAGCACCACTGGACTGGGATAAAAACCTGGAAAAAATCCTTTTTTTCCCACAGGAGATCGGGATCCAGGCAGATCCCACGGGATCCTGGCCTGAGCATCCCTTCCCTGCGGGATGATCCTTGGGGGATCCCCCTCTGAGTGCCGAGAGCTCCAGAGGCACGGAATAAACTCCGGGAGGAGGGAAAGACGCTCGGAACACGAGGAGCTCGTTGGGACAGCAGATTTTGGGGTTTTTTTTGCAGCTGGGAGGTTTCATTCCTCATAAAAGCTGCGCTTGGCTCGTGGATTGGGAATAACACTTATCTCATGGATGGAGCCAGACGTGCGTCAGCCGCATTCCAGGGGCTCGGAATTCCCGGCGTTATTCCCACCTCCCGTTTTTGGGGGGGGGGTTTTCAGCCAGCCTTGAAACCCCAAAGCAGATGCAGGTGGCAGCCAAAGGATTTTGGAATGTTCTCATCCAAAAAAATTCCATAAAATCATGAAATAAATAGGGAAAGAGCCGCGGGAAAATTTGGGATCACGATATTGGGAAATGCAGCTGATGGGAACAAAAACTTTTTTTTTTTTTTTTTCCCATTAAAAAAGGAGGCGTGGGAGTGGAAAAATTCCCGATCCTAAAAACGGCCGGGGTGATTTGTATGGAATCTTCATCCCGGGGAAAGGGAAGCGGAGGAAAAGGCTCTCCAAGGAGGAAAGGCTTTAATGAGCTGCGAAGCCCCGATCACCCGCCGAGAGCCGGGATTAATTAGGAGCTGCTGAAAGCCGAGCTCAGTCAGGAGTTTAAGGCGCTCCCGAGTGCCGGGATTGCCGCTGGATTCCCTCCCTTGGATTGCCCGGGATGGAGAACCAGGCTGTGCCCGTTCTGGCCCGGCTCCTGCAGGTGTCCCGGCTGCTCCAGGTGTTCCTGGAATTCCTTTGGAATGCGGCGCTGGTGGCCGGGAATGAGGCTGGGAAGGGGGAACGCTCTGGGGAGGAGCCCGCCGTGGATTCCCTGCTGGATTTCCACCTTTCCAGGGATTCCATCCCGGCTCCCGGCGGGAGATCCCGGCGCCTGCGGAGGCTCCGTGGCCATCGGGATCCATCGGGATCCATCGGGATCCATCGGGATCCAGCGGATCTGGGAGGGAGGATCCCTGTGGATCCGCGGGCTCCAGCGGCTCCTTTTCCCGGCTTTCCCCCGGGGGTGGAGGGACGGGTTTGGGTGGCCTCGATATCCCAGAGCACAAATTCCCTGCTCCTCCAAAGAGGGAATTATGGAACCCTGGAATGGTTTGGGCTGGAAGGGACTGATCCAGAGCCACCCCTGCCATGGCAGGGACTCCTCCCACTGTCCCCGGCTGCTCCAAGGTGGCCTCGGGCACTTCCAGGGATCCAGGGACATCCATGTTCTGGGAATTCCATCCCAGCTCCTGCCACCTTCCCAGGGGACAATTCCTGCCCGAGATCCCATCTCAATCTCCCGTTTTCCATCTGAGGCCATTCCCTCTGTCCTGTCCCTCCATCCCTTATCCCAAACCCAGCTCTCCCTGGATCCTCCCCTTCTCCCGAGCCTCTCCACCCTCCCAGGCAGCAATTCCTTCCCGATTTCCATCCTAAACTTCCCCTCTCCCACTCCAAACCCCCTCCAGCTCCCGAGGAAACTTCCAGGACGTTTCCCAAGCCGTCCCCATTCCCAGATCTCCCCCACGCGCACAACCTAATAACGAGCGCCCACCAAACATCCGAAACCCGGGAAATTTATGGAGCATGACCCAAATTGAATTCTCCATTACAGCAGGATAATTGATTTTTTAGAAGAGAGATTAAATTTATTTTCCGCCTCACTAACGAACAGCCGGATTTCCCTTAATTGCTTGGAATGCAGAGTTGGGATGATTCATTAAAGCCGGAACATGCCTGGGTACATTACACTGTGACTAAAGCTTCCCTGCTCCGAGCAATTAAAGTGGAGAAATTCGGGATCTCACAAGGAACCGAATAAAAATTCCAGCTCGGGATGTCTCATTAAGCTCCTCGAGGAAAAACTCATGAATTCCCCTCCCCGTTCTCCAGGGAATCGTTTGGGGATTTATTTTATTTTATTTTATTTTAATTTTTTTTTTTTATTTTTTTCCTCCCGCCTTCCTGGCGTTGTTTTCTCCTCGTGCCAGCCCTGAAGAGGAGCGGCGTCTACGAGACAGATTTCGTGCCTCGCTTCACAGTTTAATTTTATCAATCACAACATTTAGAGCCCAAATTGACAGCAGCGAGGAGACATCCCCGGATTGCGAGGGGAGGAATTTTGGGCGGAATCTCGGAACATTTGGTAATTATAGACACATTGCAAAAATAAAGGTAGCGGTTGAGGAAAACAGGAGTGGAGAGGGAGGAGGCTGGGAGCTGCCAGGGAGAAATGAGGATTGTTCGGCACATTTGAATCCCGTCCCACCCAGGCTCCGAGGGCTGGCGGAAAAAGCGGAGATGGATGCGGAGCACAGGCTGGGATGGACACCGGGATCCTTGGAAAAACATCGGGATGCTCCTTGCTGGCATCAGGGCTGTAATTCCCAGTGCCGGAGGGCAGGGCCACGCGGGATATCGGGAATGTTCCCTGTGAGATCCCCTGGAATGCTCGAGGCCGGGTTGGATGGGGCTTGGAGCAGCCTGGGACGGCGGGAGCGGCGCCTGCCCGTGGAATGAGCGGAATGGGATGAGCTTTAAGGCCCTTTCCAAGCCAAACCATTCCAGAATTCCACAGTTCATCCCACTGGCGGGGTCTGAAACCGGGAAGAAGCCGCGGGATGGCGCAGGAGCTGCGATGCCGAAGGGCTGCCGGATCCGTGCCGGTGGGTGCAGGGAGAGATCCCGGGATTGAGGAGGATGGATCCGCTGGATCCGTTGGATGAGGACTGTGGGGTTTTAAGGAAAACTTTTCAGGCCCGGGATGTGCGGCCCTAACGGGAACGAAAGCGTTGATGTTTTGTCTCCTGAAAAATGGGGAATTCCTTCCCCATCCCGATCCCAGCCGGCTCCATCCCTCCCTGCTTCCCTCGGATGCCTTCAAAGCACCAGGATCCCGGGAGGATCCCCGCTCCAGGAGGGAATAAAGCGCTCCAGGAGGAGCAGCAGCGGGGGGACAGCAATTCCCGCCTGCTGTCCTCATCCCTGGAAAATTTTCCGGTTTTTTCCCCCTTTTTCCGGGAGATCGAGGGACGCGTCGGAGAGAGGAGCTGCCCTTTGTGTCCCGGCACTCCGCATCCCTCGGAGCTGCTCCCGGGAATGGGGAGATCATTAAGGAATGACGGATGGCTCCGCCCCGCCCGCGGTGCTGGGGAGACTAATTAGAGATAACGAACGAGGGAGCCTGCAGCCTGCGGAGGCCACAGAGTCATTAATTATGCTAATTAGGGGCGGCTTTTGTCACCGCAGAGGGAGCCTTGGGGCTCCCGCACGGACTCGGGGTGGGTTCACGCCCGATTCCCTTCCCATCCCTACGGATTCCTCGTCCAGATGTTTGCTTTGGGGTGGCTTTGGGGTGGGTTTGGGGGGTCCCGGGGAGCTCCTGGATGGGGGCTCTGATCCCACCAATGGAGCAGGAACGCGGGATTTGGGATACGGAATGGAGCTCTCCCAGGAGAGTTCAAATCCTCCTCAGGTGCCCCATCCCTGGAAGTGCTCCCATCCCTGGAAGTGTCCAAGGCCAGGCTGGACAGGGCTCGGAGCAGCCTGGGACAGTGGAAGGTGTAGGGGTGGGATGGGATGGGCTTTCAGGTCCCAACCCATCCCATCCCAGGATTCTGTGAGTCAAGAACATTCCCAAAATCCCAGCAAGCCCCCAGTGGTTCCAACAGCTCCACTCCAGGAAGGTTTTGGGCAGCTGGAGCAGGAAAATGCCTGAGGAGTGGCCAAGCTGTGCCCTTCTCCAGCCATCCCATCCCATCCCATCCCATCCCATCCCATCCCATCCCATCCCATCCCATCCCATCCCATCCCATCCCATCCCATCCCATCCCATCCCATCCCATCCCATCCCATCCCATCCCATCCCATCCATCCCATCCCATGGATCCCATCCCATCCCATCCCGCTGCTCCGTGGAGTGTGGATAATGAAAATCCACGGACAATAAAAGGAGATTCCCGGAACACTTCCGAGCACGAACCATCTGCTCGGCCGCGCCGGCCTAAGAGCTCCGGCTGATTTTTAATTCCGCTTTTATGGCGGATCAGCCCATCCATGCATAAGGAAATCCGGGCTGCACGGAGCCGCCTGCCGAGGAATTTCTCTCCCGCTTTAACTCCTTTCCCGGCATTCCAGGTGTACTGGACCATGGAAGTGCCTCGTCGGCTCCATCCCCTCGCCGTCCCCACAGCTCCGGAGCTGCCGTCGCCTCCTCATCCGCGTGGAAAACAGGGAGAGGGAGGAAAACCCCCCCGGCACATCAGGCCACCAGCAGCAAGCCCGCTCCGTCGGGTTAATTAATTCTTATTAATTACGTCCCTTGAAATTTCTCTCCGGGTCGGTGCTGCCCGCTGGGGCTCGCGAGGAGAGCTCGGCCTTCGCTTCCCGGGAAATCAGAGCGGGAGCTGCTGCTGGAAGAGGCTTTGGGGCTGCGATCTCGGCCAGGCTCTGGCTCTTTAATGAATTTTTTAACGACTCCATCGGCTTCCCAAGAGATTTATTTAATTATGGAGTTGTTTGATTTATTTATCACCACCCAAAAGTGGAGCCGTTTATCTGAGCGAGCCCCGGATGTTCGGGACGGCGCTGGAATGGGGCTGGATTTAGTCGGAGCCAAACCTCGCCGGGGTTTTTGCCTGGAATTTTTGCTCATGGAATTTTCAGCCTGGCTTGGCCCTGCCCCTCTCCTGATTCCCAGGAGATTTCCAAGGGGAGCATCTCCTTATTTTGGCAGGATTCAAGTGACCCTGGAATGTTTTAATCCGTTTTAATTCTTCAAATTTTCCCATCTTTTTGGGGAAAAAAAAGGGGAATAATGGAGGAAGCTCAGCCGGATCTGGCACAGCCTGAACGTCACGTGATCCCTCTTTCCTTCCTGGTGACATTCCCGTCCTCTCCATCCTTCCACCACGGCGCCTCTGGAACGTCACAGCTCCAAGTGATTTCCTTTCTGGGCCATCGACAATTCCAGGGTTGAATTTATCCATGGAAACCTGCCGCAGGATTTTGGGAAAGAGGGAGGCTTTTCCCAGCTTCCCTTTCTCCGCCCTTCCATTGAACGGGGCCGGGAATTCCGAAGTCGTTATCTGCTGAGGTCAAGCCTTTGCTTTCTCTGGAATTCTCTCCCAAAGCCCTCGGGATTCCTTTCCCTGCCTCATCCCTCGGGATGAACGAATGGATGGATGAGCTCCAGTGTAGTCTGGGAATTTGGCTTGGCCAGGCTCGGTGCTCCTTGTCCTGGTTTTACTCATGGATTGGCCGGGTGGAACCTTTTCTGTGGGAAAAGCCCGAGGAATGAGTAACCTCTCTCCTTGAGCGAGCATCCAGAGGGGCCGGATTCCGGAAACCTTTTGGATTTGTTGGGATTTGGACGAATAAACCACCAGTCCTGGATGGAGACAAGCCCAGGAGAGACCACGGGCAGACCGGGATTTTAATGGGAATATCCACAAATCACGTGGAAACTTCAATTCCAGTCTCCCTGCAAAAGAAAAGCTAATTAAAAATTCCCTAATGAGCCCGGGCTCGGTGTCTGAGCAGAAGGGAAGCACCTCCGAGCGGCAAATCCATTGCCAAGGACGGAAAAGCCTCCAAGTGCGACGTGTTACAAGGAAAATGTCACTTTATTGGATGTTCCCTCGTCTCGCTAACGAGCTCTCGGGTTAATTTTAGCTCTTCCGCTGCATCCCAGCTCCGTTGTTTCTGGGGATCCTGGAGCTCGGCTCACTCCTCGCTGGGAGTTTTCTCCTTAATTCCCGGTGGGAATGGGGCTGTTCTCTCCCACTGAATCCCGGTGGGAATGGGGCTGTTCTCTCCCATTGGATCCTGGTGGGAATGGGGCTGTTCTCTCCCATTGAATCCCAGTGGGAATGGGGCCGTTCTCTCCCACTGAATCCTGGTGGGAATGGGGCTGTTCTCTCCCATTGGATCCCAGTGGGAATGGGGCCGTTCTCTCCCATTGAATCCCAGTGGGAATGGGGCTGTTCTTTCCCAATGGATCCCAGTGGGAATTGAGCCGTTCTCTCCCATTGAATCCCGGTGGGAATGGGGCTGTTCTCCCACTGAATCCTGGTGGGAATGGGGCCGTTCTCTCCCACTGGATCCCGGTGGGAATGGGGCTGTTCTCCCATTGGATCCCACTGGGCCGTTCTCCCATCAGCAGCGCCTTTTGCTTGCTCAAAACCATTCCAGGCAGGAATTTCTTCGTGGAAAAGGTGGTCAGGCATTGGAATTGCCCAGAGAGGTTTGGAGTGCCCATCCCTGGGTAATTCCCAAGGAACGCCCAAGGAATTCCTGGAGGTGGCACTCAGTGCTCTGGGCAGGAGATCGATGGCTTTGGAGGCCTTTTCCTGCCCCAGGGATTCTGGGATTCTGGGAAAATGAGAACAAAAATGGAATGTTGGGAGGAAGGTGGGAAAGGAGAGGTGTGTGTGTGTGGCACCGTGTGACGTCACCCTCCGTGTCCCCTGTCCGGCGGCTCCGGGAGCTCATCCCCGTCCATGGAAAACCAGCGCCGTGGAAGTTTATTCCCAATTATCCCTGGGACAATCAGACTGGATCCCAATTAGCACAAGCCGAGTGCTCCGGGATCCTGGAGTTGTCCCCTCCCTGCCTTCGCTCCCGGGAACATTCCGGAATCCCTGAGTCCCGCTGGATGGTGCTTCCAGCCCCGCCTGGCACCGTCAGCTCCCCTCCTTCCATAATTCCTGCCGATTGTTGGGCGTCCCGAGGTGTCCTCAATCCATTGGTTACACTTCCAGGGATCCGAGCCGGCGATCAATCCCTGCTCTGCCCGAGGCTCCCGCGCCGTCTTCCAGAGGCTCATCCCGGTGCTAATTCCATCGGAGCCAGGCTCAGCTCCGTTCCCGGCGCTCCGGATCCCCCGGGGCCGCGCCTGCCGAGGGCTGATAAGGGAATCGGCTTTGGTGGCCACACCAGAGGTGAAATCCAAAGATCCCGAATATTCGGGGATGTTTATCCCCGGTAATCAGCTCTTCCTCTGGATGTCCCTGGGAAAGCCTGGATTGCGCTCTGTGCCCGCGGGCAAACAGCTCTCATTAATATTTCACAGCGTTTCCCTTTCCCTTTTCCATCTTTTTTTATTTTTATTTCCCTGCTCCCGGAGCCTTGCAGGAGAGCACCGGGATATTTTCCCATCTCCCGTGTTTGGCTGCTCCAGTAATCATCGGATTCAATCGCTGGGGCGATGTTTTTATGGATTAATAACAGGCACTTTGGAGAGCTGGGAGCTGCAATCTGTCCAAGCCTAATGAGCACCGTGGGGACCCGGTGCCATGGTTTCCCAAATCCTCTCCCTGCTTCCCTCTAAATCATTCCCTGCTCCGGATGCTCCTCCTGCCTCCGGCACACCGGGCTCCCCGCTGGAAGTTGTCCCAATTAATTTTTTTTTTCCTGTTTTCCCTTTTTTATTTTTTATCCATCCCCCCCCACGTTTTCCTAAAAGCTCAGCTTTGTCAGCGCTGACAAAATGTGTGTTTGTGCCTGCTCGGGATGGAGCTCCGGGCTGGGAAACCTCCGCTCCTGGATCTGGGAATGCCGGGATTGGAGCGATTGGCTCTGTGGGTTTATATAGATAATATAAATGATATATTATATATGTTGTATTATATAGATATTTAAAATATATGTAATATATAATATATAATATTATATATAAATAATATAACATATAACATATAACATATAACATATAACATAAACATATAATATAATATATAATACATAATATAGAATATAGAATATATTATAGAATATAGAATATATTATAGAATATAGAAAGTAATATATAATATATAATGTATAATGTATAATGTATAATATATAACATATAATAAATAATACATAATACATAATACATTATAAATAACACATAACATATAATATATAATACATGACATATATATTATATGTAATATGTTTTATATTATGTATTATTTCTAAGATATATATAATATATAATTATATATAATATACATAATACATATTATGTATTATATAATATATAATATGTAATTAATATACCTTATGTAATATAACATATATTTATATATAAATATATCTATATTTATATTTATATATTTAATCTACAATCTAACAAATGATAAATGTTTAATAATTACGTATTTATTTTATATATTTATATATTTTTATAAATTTTTAAAATGTATTTTACATTTGTGTGTAATCATAGAATTGTGGCACGGGCCGGTTGTTTTCTGCCAGGGATGTTCCGGATGCTTTTCCTTCCTCCAGCTCCACTGGGAAAGGAGCTTGGAGCGGCTCTGGAGCTGAGATCCGGGAGAGCTGAGGGCTGGAATGAGGCTGGAACTGCTCCCCAAACTCGGCTGATCCAAAATCTCTTCCCGAGGCTTTTTCCCGAGGTTCCAATTCCCAGCGGAGAGCCGGGGCCTGGCCGGGCATAGCGGGATCCAAAGGCCGGGAATTTCACATCCCTGTTTATCCCTGGGGGGCCCAAAGGCTGGGAATTCTTCATCCCATCCCTGTTTATCCCTGTGGGCCCAAAGGCTGGGAATTTTTTATCCCATCCCTGTTTATTCCTGTGGCCCCAAAAACCGGGAATTTCGCATCCGTGTTTATCCCTGTGGGCCTAAAAGCCGGGAATTTTTTATCCCATCCCTGTTTATCCCTGTGGGCCCAAAGACCGGGAATTCTTCATCCCATCCCTGTTTATCCCTTTGGGCCCAAGGGCTGGGAATTTCACATCCCTGTTTATCCCTGCGGGCCCAAAGACCGGGAATTTTTTATCCCATCCCTGTTTATCCCTGCTGGCCCGAAGACCGGGAATTTCGCATCCCTGTTTATCCCTGTGGCCCCGAGGACCGGGAATTTCGCATCCCTGTTTATCCCTGTGGCCCCGAGGACCGGGACTTTCGCATTCCCGACCTTGCGGACCCCGGTCCCTCACGGGAAGGGGAAAGGTTCTCCTCCGCCCCGCATCCCGGGATTTTGGGAATGCTGCCGGCTGACTTTGTCACCCAGAGCCGCCCCGAGCTGTGGGGGACGCTCAGGAATTGGGGACAAAAAGGGGGAACTCGGGGAATTGGGGGATGATCCCTTCCCTGTCCCAGCAAGGCGAGGAAACAGGGAACTGAGGAATGCGGCAAAACGGGGGGAGAAATTAATAATTATCCCCAGCTCATCCCTATCACCGCTCATCAAAAACATTCCCGAGCTCCATCCCGGGCTCCTTTCTTCTCCCTGCCTCCAGTAAGTGCTCGAACATCCCTTTAAAAATTAAAGGAGGAGGGTTCTGGAAGAGATAAGGGATAATTGCCTGGCTTTGACTGCGGCATTGATGTGAAAATAGGATTGGAATTACTCACTCCGGTTGAAAGGTTAGTTGAAGGTTATTACAGGAAAATTGTTATTCATCCATTTTTTCTGTGCCGCTGGATAGCCCCAAAGATTAAATCCGGGGAGCGCATAATGACCCATCAGGGCGGACAATGGTGGGAATAATCTCCAGAGGCTCCCGAGAGCCTTCCCTGAATTATTCATGGCTCAGCAGCCCTCCCTCCCTGCCCGGCAGATTACACGGGAGTTTTCTTTGGGAAGAGATCATTTAAAGGAGCTTTAAAAAGCACCGCGCTTTTGGACGGAAGTGGAATTACCGGCAGCATTCCCGAGGTTTGTTTATGCCTTAATAAATCTCCTTTCCCGCTGACCTCCGTGCCATGGGAACAAAACGCCGCGGGATAAAGGGAGCCTTTGTTCGGGATGGAGCTGGAGGAGCTCCCGTGGGGCTTTTCCTGCTCCGGGCAGAGAAAAATCGGAGCTGTTCGGGCACCTGGGAGGAGAAATTCCCGCTCTCCCAGCCCTTGGGGGCCCCGGGCCGCTCCCCTAAAATCCACCGGGAATGATTTCCTCCTTTCCAGGAGGAGATTGGTGACGTTTCTCATCCCTGAGTTTCCTCTGCTCCAGGTTCCATCCCCAGCCCGGGGGAGCTCCGGGATGAGGGGGATGCTCGGGGCGTCCCTGGATCCTGCTGGAAAACCAGGAGCAAGGGTGGGATGTCACTTCCCGGCCTCCCCACTGCTCCCGCCGCTCCTCCAGCCCCGAAATCCCGGCCTGGCTCCGGTTGATCCTGCAATTTCAGCTCCTGGAAGCGCTTTAAAAGCTGCTCGTTCCTTAAAGATCCCAGGATTTCTGGAGGTTTAGGGATGTGGGATGCGCGTCCCTGGCATCGTCGGGATCCTGGAAAATAATTGAAAAGATATCCCGGATAATAATTGATATTTACTAAACACTTCATCATTATCAGATCGCAATTAAATCCTAATTAAACCTTCTCTGGGCTTTTCCAGCCAGGAGGGTGAGGAAGGATGCCGTGGAATGAGCAGGGAATCCTTTGGGTTAGGAATTTGGGGGGTTTATCTTGATTTTGGGCAGGTTTATCTTCATTTTGGGTGGGTTTCTTTTGATTTTGGGCCGGTTTCCCTTGGTTTGGAGCAGGTTCATCTGGAGCTGAGAGCTCCGAGCCGGAGCTGGAGCGGCTCCTCCAGCCCCATCCCGGAATTCAGGAGGAAGGATTTTCCCGGGGGGAATGGGGCAGGTACAGAGCTGCTCCTCCCTCCTCTCCCAGGGAGAAGAGCTGCTAGAAATAATCCTGGAGTTTAAGGATGTGAGCGAGGACTTCCATGGATTTAACAGGAAGCTCCAACATAATTTCCCACTAAGGCTTGTGTCAATAAATCATTTTTTAATTATAAGCTCCAATTATCAGCTAAGCTCGGCTTAATGATCTCTGGAGCAGCTCCTCCTTCAGGGGCCCGGCAAAGGAACTTCTCCTCCTTCCTTGGGAGCTGCTGCTATTTTTTTCCCAGCTCCTGGAAAATCCACCCCCTCCTCCGAAGCCCGTGGGATCCGAGTGAAATCCAAGCCTCTCCTAAATCAGGAGCTGTCCAGAGGCGCATCCAAAGGTTCCACCCTCGGCACGGGCCGGGAGCCAGGGGTGGATTTAGGGCCGCTCCGGGATCGGGTCACATTCCCGGCCGTGCCTGGGGCAGCTCTGGGGGTGCCCTGGGGGTTATCCCGGGATTTGGGGGAATCCCCGGGAGAAGGGGATCCTTGGGATCCAGCAGATCCCTCGTTTTGCATCTCTCTTGTCCAGGATCCAGAGATGATCCCAGAGGGATCCTTCCCATTCTCCATGGGATCTGGGCTGGGAATGACCGCGGAGTCGGGGAGGAGGAGTTAACAAGGCGGGAAAAGAGGAGACAAACGGCTCTGGAACGCTCCAGCCCTTCATCCCTAGCTGCTCTCAGCGTACCATGGATGATTCCTGATGGATTGAGCTGGGAATTGGGCTGGGAATTGAGCTGGGAATTGAGCCGGGAATTGAGCTGGGAATTGAGCCGGGAATTCAGCTGTGCTCCACCGGACTCGTGCCTTGGGAAATTGGTCACATCTGCCGAGCATCCCGGGATTTTCACGTGGGAATGGTGCCTTTCTTCAGGCTGGATCGCTCCTGGCAGGGGACAGATCCCAGGGCGTCGTCCTGGTGCTTCTGCTGCTCCTGGGGAGTCCCAGCACATCTGGGAATCAATGATGGAACCAATGGATGGATCCAACACATGAATCCAGTGATGGAACCAATGGATGGATCCCACACGTGAATCCAATGATGGAACCAATGGATGGATCCCACACGTGAATCCAATGATGGAACCAATGGATGGATCCAACACAGCATCCAGTGATGGAACCAATGGATGGATCCCACACGTGAATCCAATGATGGAACCAATGGATGGATCCCACAGGACATCCAGTGATGGAAGCAATGGATGGATCCAACAGGTGAATCCAGTGATGGAACCAATGGATGGATCCAACACATGAATCCAATGATGGAACCAATGGATGGATCCAACACATGAATCCAGTGATGGAACCAATGGATGGATCCCACACGACATCCAACGTGTGCATCCAACACTTGATCCAGCAGGTGCATCCAGTGCCTGTCCCCAGCCTTCACATCCCACGTGTGCATCCCACCCATGTTCCAGCAGGGAATCCAAGCCCTGCATCCCACCAGGAGCACGCTTCAGGGCGGGCTCCTGCAGCATTCCCCCCTCCTCATCCACAGGCGGGGAATCGCTGCCCTCCTGCCGCTTCCAACCTGTCTCCCACCTTTCCATGCCTGGATTTCCTCCCTGGATGCTCTGGAGAAGGATTTCCCATCCTTCGGCAGGGTCATGCCCGAGATAACGGCATTCCAACTGCTCCAGGACGGATGGGGCTGTTGGAGCAGAGCTTCCATGCCATTTATCCTCTGGATTTCCTTCCTCTGGATTCATCCCCTCTGCTCCTGGGCCAGGAGACAGCACGGATTGATTTTCCAAGATCCGTTTTTTTTTCCATCAAAAAATATTGGATGGAGGCATTGACAGAGCCGCGGGTGTAAAAGGACAAGGAAATATTTCCAAATGGTTTCTCTGGCAGCTGGGAATTCCAGCTCCTGTCGCTTATTGACCTCTAATTGTTTCCAGTAGGAGTGGGAGACGGGAAGATCAATAGGGATGGGAGAGAGTTAAAACCCTCCCGGTGCACTTAACTGTAGTTAGGAGCCGCTGGAATTCATCTTCCCCGGATTTCCAGTTGTAATTGGAACGCTGGGATGGCTCCACGTGCCGGATTCTGTGCAGAGCATTAATTCCCTCCCCAGTCCCGCTCCTCACCCGGTCCCAGGGCTTGGAGCAGCCTCGTGGCTCTCCAGGCGCCGTTAGAAATCCAGGAGAACCAAATCTGGGGGGAATTTCAAAGGAGCAGGAGGATTCTGGCAGCTGGAAATCCGCAGGATAGGAGGGACGGAGAAGCTGCGTGAGGAGAGCGCTGAGACACCAAGATCCGGGAATGATGTCCCGGAGAGAGGCCTGGGGATGGAGCTGGGATCTCCCACAGGGAGCCGCAGATGCCGGGAATGCTCTGGGTGCTTTTGGGCTGGGGACCGGCGGCCCAGCACCGAGCCAATCCCATCCCGGCCACCGGCCATTCCCTGGGAATTGCGCTGCCCCGGGAGCTCCTCCAGCTGATGGTGGTGCTGCGGGCACCGGTGGCATTCCCGGTTCCCCATGGAATCTCCCGGTTCCCCATGGAATCTCCCGGTTCCCAATGGAAGATTCCAGCTCCCCATGGAAGCTCTCAGTTCCCAATGGAAGCTCCCAGCTCCCCATGGAAGCTCCTGGTTCCCCATGGAAGCTCCCGGTTACCGCTGGAAGCTCCCTGTTCCCCATGGAATCTCCCAGTTCCCCATGGAGGCTCCCAGCTCCCCATGGAAGCTCCTGGTTCCTGATGGAAGCTCCCGGCTCCCGATGGAAGCTCCCGGTTCCCCATGGAAGATTACAGCTCCCCATGGAAGCTCCCGGCTCCCCCTGGAAGCTCCTGGCTCCCAATTGATGCTCCTGGCTCCCAATGGAAGCTCCCGTTTCCCCATGGAAGCTCCCGGTTCCCGATGGAAGCTCCCGATGGAAGCTCCCGGCTCCCGATGGAAGCTCCCGGCGCTGCTGTCACCGGGAATCACGGCCCAGCCCTAATCTGTCATTAGCGCATTCAGCACTAATTGCTGGCAGGGTGCCACGCGCCTATTTTCCCGTTTTAACAAAACATTTATGCATGGAAGATTTAATGCCAGGTATCAAGCATATCATTGTAAATTTACCACTAATTAAGCCTAATTAAAATAATTAAATGGCTGCGGAGTCACAACGTGAATGAAAATCACATTTCCTCTGGTGTGCTCGCCCCTCTCCTGGCTGGCCTCGCTCCGGCTTCCCAACACAAATATTTTCCCATTTGGATGCGGGAAGAGAGGAATTTGAGATCCCAACCACAGCGCTGGGATTTGGGGGGAAGCTCTGCAATTCCAGGACCTCTGGAGATTTTCCTTTCCGGGGATGAAGGATGGACAATCTGACAAATCTGTTCCTCGGAGCTTTTGCATATTCATCACTGCTTGGATTTTTAATGAATAATGGATGGGGTTGGGATGGGGTTGGGATGGGATCCAGGAGCTCCAGGGCATGCTGTGGATGGAGATTCAGGAGCTCCAGGGAATGTTCTGGCTGGAGGCTCCAGGAGTTCCAAGGGTCTCCTGGAAATCCAGGGGATTCTCTGGGCAGGGATTCCTGGAACTCCAAGGGAGGGAGGGAGGGAGGGAAGGAGGAGCCGTTCCTGTTCCTGTTCCCGTTCCCGTTCCCATTCCTGTTCCCATTCCCGGCTGTCGCTGTCCCCTGGGTGGTCCCAGCCCGGGCTCACAATGGCCTCAAAGCCCCTTTGTGCTCTGGCCGTGGTTTAGGCTCGGCTCATTCAAGGCCGGCCTGGCAAAGCTCCGATTAACCTTTGCTTTCCCAGGCACGGCCTCATTCTCCCTCCCAGCAGGGTCCTTCCCCCCAGGAAGGGCCAGGAAGGGGCTGGGAATGGCCAGGAAGGGCTGGGAATGGGCTGGGAAAGGGCTGGGAATGGCCAGGAAGGGGTTTGGTCCCGGCAGGGTGGCCCAATCCCTGTGCCCTCCAATCCCAAATGAAGTCCCAGAGCTCCTGGGCAGGGCACCGGGATGAGATCCAGGCGTGTCCCGCTCCAGCAGGATTGGGATCTCCCGGGATACAGCGGGGCAGGAGGAGCCACAGGTTTCACCCTGGCCCAGATGGGACAGGGGACCTGTGGGGTGACATCATCGTCATCACCACCATCATCATCATCACCATCATCACCATCATCATCATCATCATCATCATCATCATCATCATCATCATCATCATCATCATCATCATCACCATCATCATCATCATCATCATCATCATCATCATCACCATCACCACCACCACCATCATCATCATCACCATCATCACCATCATCATCATCATCATCATCATCATCATCATCATCATCATCATCATCATCATCATCATCATCATCATCATCATCATCACCATCATCATCATCATCATCATCACCACCATCATCATCATCATCATCATCATCATCATCACCATCACCACCACCACCATCATCATCATCATCATCATCATCATCATCATCATCATCATCATCATCATCATCATCATCATCATCATCATCATCATGATGCTGCCATGACATCATCCTTCCGCCATGACGTCATCATCCTGCTATGACATCATCCTCCCAGGACATCCTCTTCCTGTGACATCATCGTTCCACCATGACGTAATCCTACATTGCATCATCATCCCCTCTGTGACATCATCACCCCTCTGTGATGTCATCTTTCTGCCACGACATCATCTTTCTGCCATGATGTAATTCTGCACTGTGACATCATCCTCCTGTGACATCATCATCCCGTGACATCATCCTCCTGTGACATCATCATCCTGTGACATCATCTTCCTGCCAATGACGTCATCCTTGGCTTCCCATCCCCCATTTCCTGGGAATCACAATCTTCCCCAAGGGACACCGGCCCAGCTGTGCCCAGGTGTGTCCAGGTGTGTCCCAGCTGTGCCCAGGTGTGTCCAGGTGTGTCCCAGCTGTGCCCAGGTGTGTCTCAGGTGTGTCCCCACCTGTGCCCAGCTGTGTCCCAGCTGTGCCCCCTGCCCCCTCTCTGTCCTCGTGCCCCCCGTGCAGCTCCGGATGCTCCCCCTGGATCAAACCTCGCTTTTTCCACGGATTCCCGTTTTTTTTTTCTGGGAATTGACCCCTTTTGCATTCCCAGATCCTCGGGCAAACAGAGCCGTTTGTCTCCGTGTTTGCTCACTTCATCCCAAATATTTGCCTGCCAAGCGAACGCCGTCTCCCGGGACGTGCTATTAATGGGATAATTAGGCAGCCGCTAATGAAAAGGATTCCTGGGAATTATGGCAGGATTTGTTTTGGCATTTGGAAGCTGGAGTGCTCCAATCTACCTGAGAGTTAATTAGTTAATTAGTGCTGGTGGAACACACCTGGAAAAAAACAGGGCAGCCAAGGAAGCCTCCGGTTTATTTTCCAGGAGCCCGTGGAATGCATTTTTCCATGGGATATTTGGGAAGGAAACAAAAATCCTCTTTCTTCCGGCTTTCCACAGCTTGGGGGGAGTTTGGGATCTTCAGGAAATCCCGGGAATTCGGGGTGTCCCTATCCTTTCGGGGTTTCCCTGGTGTCACTTTGGGGGTTCGGCCGAGGGCGGTGGGAATGGCCGTGGATTTTCTGGATCTTTCCCGGTTATGTAACCCCTCCCCAGCTCCGGGTGACAAACCCCGCGTGGGGCTGGCCCCGCGCTGATTAATTAGGAAATTACATTTATATAACCCCTAATCCCCGGCCGGGAATTACATCCAGATTAGCCCCGAGCCCGAGAAAACCCCGGCTGGAACGAGTGCCTGGGCACACATCGGTAAATTGGGCCGAGCCGGGGGAAAACGGCCAAAATTCCGCTTTTTTTGGGTTTTATTTCCCTTAATTCCCTCCTCCCACGGGGCCTCCCAGGGGTGGGAGCTCCGTGAGGCCGGAGCTGATTCCGGCTGGACGTGGCCTTCGGTTTTCCCAACAAAATTGCTTTTATCCTTCCCAACATGTGTTCCCAAAGATTACGGGGCTGTAATCCCACACGGCTTAACCGGGGGGGAGCTCCGGGAGAGCTCCGGGATTGGGAATCCTGGTTATGGAATTAGAAAGAACCTTAAGGGATAAAGGATCGGGAAGGAGGGATTGGAATGCCTGGGGGGATTTGGGGGAGCTGGGGGGATCACAACAAATCATTTGAAGAGGGTTTGTGTGGATTTGGGTTTGTTTTGGGGTTTTTTTTCGGCGGGTTGGTTGGAAAATAGGTCGTGGCTCCGGATTGATCCGGATCCGATCGTTCTAAAGGACGCCTTTTCCCTGTGATTACAGGGACAAATCCAGGAGGAAGCCTGGAGGCTTTGGGAATGCTCCACTGACGGTCAAAGAGCTCTGCCTGGGTTCCCTGCTCCAAGGGAATTTTGGGATAAATCCATCCTGGAAGGCACAGGGAGCATCCTTGGGAATGTCCATCAGGATGGGGTGGAATTCCTCATAGCTTTGGGATAGGCTGGGAAGCAAGGAAAGGACTCAAATCCCAGAAATTCCCTCGGCTCCAGGGAGTTTGGGATGATCCAGCGGGGCTGGAGCTGCACCCTCCTCATCCTGGCAGGAGCAGGATTGATTCCAGGTTTGGGATTTTCTGGAGGTGGAATTACAGATCCTGAGGATCCTGTTCTCTGGGATAATTCCCGTTGTCCCAGGATAATTCCCGTTGCCCCAGGATAATTCCCACTGTCCCAGGATAATTCCCACTGTCCCAGGATAATTCCCGTTGTCCCTCCTGGGATAAAATTCCCGTTGTCCCAGGGTAATTCCCGCTGTCCCAGGGTAATTCCCGCTGTCCCAGGATAATTCCCACTGTCCTGCTCCTTAAGAGGGTTGTGAGGATTAAATGAAATCATGAGACACAAATTCCAGCCCAAATCTGATTTTCCCCTGGGAATCACGGTTAAAACTTTGGGAACTTTTCCCTCGGCCGCTCCGGAGGGTGCATTCCCAGCAGCCAGGCCTTTCCCGAGGTGCTTTTTGGGATACCAAACCCCTGAGGAATCGGCAAATCCCCCTGGGATTCCCGATCCCATCAAAGCGCTCACACGGAGACGGGGTTGGCTTTGGGGCTGGGTTTGCCCTGCCAGGACCCAAATCCTTTCCAATTCCCATAAAATGTGGCAGTTTGGAATCTGCCCGTGGATGCAGCTCCGCAGGGACACTTCCAGGGATGGAGCAGCCACAGCTTCTCTGGGAATTCCAGCCCAGCCTCTCCCAATATCCCGGCTATCCCGGCCCTCTGGGAAACTGGGAATAAACCCCTGGGAGCCTCCCCCTGCACGGAGCAACCCCGTTCCCTTTAATCTCCAGGATTTTCTCCTCCAGCCCTGGAAAAAAGTCCTTTTTTGGCCCGATATTCCGCAGGCGTCTCCGGGCTGTGCTTTTTCCTCCCGTCAGGTGGAGTAAGGAGATTATCCTGCCACAAATCTGATGGAAAAGATTCCCTTTAAAGTCGCTGATGGAGCTCAGTAAATAACGAGCTCCGGGGCTGCGTCCCGGAGATACCGGAAGGTGGAAAACATTCCTGTGGTTGTTACTTAAATGGGGAAAAAAAACCTCAAAAAGGAAAAAAAAAACCACTGCTGGAAAAACCTTGGGGTTCTCCAGGGGAAATCCGAAGGTTTATCCCTCTCCTCTTGGGGGTGGACAGAAAATAAACAGGATTTAGGGAGAACATGGGGGAATGGTGGGAGAAGGACTTGGAGAGGGAGGAGGAGGAGAAGCAGGAGGAGAAGGAGAAGGAGAAGGAGAAGGAGAAGGAGAAGGAAGAGGAGGAAGAGGAGGAAGAGGAGGAAGAGGAGGAAGAGGAGAAGGAAAAGAGAAAAGGGAAAAGGAAAAGGGAATAGGAAAAGGAAAAGGAAAAGGAAAAGGAAAAGGAAAAGGAAAAGGAAAAGGAAAGGGAAAAGGAAAGGGAAAAGGAAAAGGAAAAGGAAAAGGAAAAGGAAAAGGAAAAGGAAAAGGAAAGGGAAAAGGAAAAGGAAAAGGAAAAGGAAAAGGAAAAGGAAAAGGAAAAGGAAAAGGAAAAGGAAAAGGAAAAGGAAAAGGAAAAGGAAAAGGAAAAAGGAGGAAAACCAGGAGGAAGAAGAGGAGGAGGAGTTTCAGGGGGCTCAGCACGACTGGGGCTCAGCCCTGGCGGAGCAGGAATCTCCGCTGGCGCCCGGATAACCGCGATCCCCGTCCTTGGAGCCGCGGCTTCGGGGAGGCCTCTCCTTTGTTCCTGCTTTTCCTTTCCCGGGCCTCCATTGGAAGCCCCAGGGATTTATGGCCTCTCCAGTTTATTGTTGATCCAGATCTTGATCTGCCCCGGGCTCCTAACTGACATTTAAATTACAGCGCAAACAGTGAATCAATATTTATGGATTAGCGCGCCAGTGCGAGCTGTCCCGGGATTCTGGCTCCCGGCAAACGGGACAATGAGGTCAAGGTCAAGGCTTTGTCTAATGAGGGATCGGCACAGACAGGAGCTGCCAGCCGGGGATTGACTTCCTAATAGGAATGCATTTATGGCCGGCATTCAGCCCCTGGATCCGGCTCCTGCCTCCATTTCCCATTCCGGCCATTTTCCCGCTCAGAACCGGGAATGGTTTCCAGCCCCGAGCCCGGAGGGTTTCCCCCTGTGCCTGGAAAATCCCGGGAGAAGCAGCCGGCTCCTCCCAGCCCCTGCTTTGCCAGCCTGGATTTCCCGTGGGGAAAGACCCCGAGCTCCTTGGAGGGGAATCTGAGGTTGGGAAATTCATCCTGGACTTGGGGAGTCCAGAGGAGCCGGGATCAATCCTGCACTCCTTAAAAACTTCCTGGGCTGGGTTTGGGATCATCATTGTACCCCTTAAACCCTTCCTGAGTTGGATTTGGGATCATCCCTGCACTCCTTAAACCTGGGCTGGATTTGGGATCATCCCTGCACTCCTTAAACCCTTCCTGGGTTGGATTTGGGGTCAATCCTGCACTCCTTAAAAACTTCCTGGTTGGATTTGGGATCATCCCTGCACTCCTTAAAAACTTCCTGGGTTGGATTTGGGATCAATCCCTGCACCCTTGAAACCTGGGTTGGATTTGGGATCATCCCTGCACCCCTTAAACCCTTCCCGGTTGGATTTGGGATCATCCCTGCACTCCTTAAACCTGGGCTGGATTTGTACCCCTTGTACCCCTTAAACCCTTCCTGATTTTCAGCTTCCAGTGGCAGCTTGTTCCCTTTTCCTACCTGAAATCAGGAGTCAAACTGGCCAAAAACAAAAAAAAACCAAAACAAAACAAAAACAAAACAAAACAAAACAATACAAAAAAAAAAAAAAAAAAAAATTATTATTTCTTTTTTAGGGATTTTTTCCTGTCTAATTCCAGCAGCAGCCGCGTGGACGTGGCCTTGACAGGGGTGGAGGAGCGGTTGGAATCCAGGATTTTCCCAGCCAAAATAATTCCCCAATTCCACCATTTTAACCATTCCTGATAAGGGCTGCCCGTCACAATTCCCGGGAATTTCACTCCTGGCATTCTCCCCATGCGATTTTACCCCACAATCCCTGGAGAGCTGCACCCCGAGAGGGAAAAAGGGGGGAAAAAAAGAGGGATTTGGGGGCGGTGGGATTTTTTTTTCGAAGCCGCGTTTATCCCCCTCGTTAAAACCCAGCTGAAAACTTGCAGGGCTATAACCGAGCCCCGCGTTTATTTACATTATAATCATCCCCGGCCTGCCAATTGTGTCAATTATTCTTTCCTCGGGGCGAGCCGAGGAATTCTTTGTTCCTCGCTGGTTTACAAAAGTGAAATATAGGTGAGGTTTGGGACCTTTTAATCCCCCGATGTAATTACTGCTCCCCGCGGGCTCGGCCGCGTTTCAGCGCCGCTGCCGGGCTCAGATTAGACACACAAAGTCCCTGCTCTCCATCAAAGGCTTCCTTATCTGCCCGAGACAGCCAAACAACAAACCAGCCCCAAATCTCGCCGGCCCCGCTGTTTATTTGGCCAGGCCCGAAATAAATAAATCGGCTGCAGCCAAACAGGCGCTTTCTTTTTTATTTTTGTTTTTTTTTTTTTCCCCCCTGAGAACGGGGGGCTCGGGTTGGGAATTTCCAGGAGCGTCGAGAGAGGGCCCGGGACTCCAGCGAGGCTTTTGAAGTGCTTTTTTTCCACGTTTTAGGAGCCCCAAAATGAGGATGAAACTAAAATGACACGAAGAAATAATCCCCCATTCAGCCCTGAAAGGATTATTCTAATTACTTTGATTATTAAAGATCAGACAGATTTTTTTTTTCTTCTTCCTCCTCCTCCTCTTTTTTTTTTTTTTTTTTTTTTTAATTTTTTTTTTTTTTTTTTTTTTTTTCAGAAAGCAAAACCAAGCCCCCGAAATCCAAATCCTGGCTGGGAATTGAGGAAGGTCTTAAGTAAACAGCGGGAACAAACGGGCTGTGTGAGGATCGGCAGCCGGCCCGGGGGGGTCCCTTTGTGCCGCCTCAATGGGGGCTAAACGCCCCCCGAGCCCCCCGAGCCCCCCGAGCCGGGGGCCGCGTCTCGCCCCTTTCAGATGCAAATCCCGGGGTTTTTTTTTCTCCTTTATCCCGCTGCCGGCCGGGCTGAATAAAGCGGGGATGGCTGCGGGGATGGGCGGGGGGCTCTCCCTGCGCAGATGGTGCCGAGCCCCCCCCGGCCGCCCCCCTCTCTTTATGGGCCGCGATTGGTTTAAGGAGTCTGTTTGTTTCTGCTGATGAGGGCTGTTAATTTGCGCGGCGGTCTCATTAGGCCTAAACCACCAATTAATTTCTTTTGTTCTCATTAAACGGCTGATTCCGAAACATTTCGGCAGCCACAATGGATGGCTGCGAGCCGCAGCCCCGGCGTCCTCCCCGCCGCTGCTGGCAGCGCTCCCGGAGCCCCAAATCCTCCCCAAAAATCCCTGGCAGCCCCAAATCCTCCCCAAAAATCCCTGGCAGCCCCAAATCCTCCCCAAAAATCCCTGGCAGCCCCAAATCCTCCCCAAAAATCCCTGGCAGCCCCAAATCCTCCCCAAAAATCCCTGGCAGCCCCAAATCCTCCCCAAAAATCCCTGGCAGCCCCAAATCCTCCCCAAAAATCCCTGGCACAGGCCCCGCCTCTGCCCCGGCTACCTCAGCATCCTCCCCACACCTGCCCTGGCCACCCCAAATCCTCCCTGGCCACCCCAAAACCTCCCTGGCCACCCCAAATCCTCCCCAACAGCCCCAAACCCTCCCTGGCTACCCCAAATCCTCCCTGGCCACCCCAAATCCTCCCTGGCTACCCCAAATCCTCCCCCAACAGCCCCAAACCCTTCGCCAACAGTCCCATACCTTCCCTGGCTACCCCAAATCCTCCCTGGCTACCCCAAATTCTCTCCCAGCAGCCCAAATCCTTCCCCAGCAGTCCCAAACCCTCCCTGGCTACCCCAAATCCTCCTCCAGCAGCCCCAAACCTTCCCTGGCCACCCCAAATTCTCCTCCAGCAGCTCCTCCCTGAGAGGGAGATCTTGGAAATGGAGATTTGGGGTGTTTGGGATGGGGACAGGCAGGGATTTGGGGACAGGCAGGATTTGGGGTGTTTGGGGTGGGGACAGGCAGGATTTGGGGACAGGCAGGATTTGGGGTGTTTGGGGTGGGAACAGGCAGGATTTGGGGACAGGCAGGATTTGGGGACAGGCAGGGATTTGGGGTGTTTGGGGTGGGAACAGGCAGGATTTGGGGTGTTTGGGATGGGGACAGGCAGGGATTTGGGGACAGGCAGGATTTGGGGTGTTTGGGGTGGGGACAGGCAGGATTTGGGGACAGGCAGGATTTGGGGTGTTTGGGGTGGGAACAGGCAGACTCTGGCTCATCACAGCCTGGAGCTGCTCTGCCCCCGTGTCCCCCGTGTGTCCCCAGGCCTGGGCCGGCTGTGGGATCGCAGGGTCCATGTGGGATCACAGGGATGGGATCCATGTGGGATTACAGGGATGGGATCCATGCGGGATTACAGGGATGGGATCCATGTGGGATCCTGGAGGACGCTCCTGGATGTTCCTTGTGCCCCTGTGAGGAGGGGGAGCGCTGCTGCCCCCCGCTCCTGCCGGGATCCCTGGATTCCGGGCTCTGGAATGTCCCAGGAATCACCGGCTCCTCTGGAGCTTCGTAAATTCCATGAAAAATTTATAGGCAGGAAAAAAAGGGAAAAAAACAAACCCCAAACCAACCCAACAAAACAAACCAAAACAAAGAAACCCAAGCCCGAAAGCAGCCGGGCTGTTCCTGGCTGAGCCTCTCCATAAATTCCCGGGATTGGAATCCCAGGGAGGATCCCGGGAAAAGGGGAGGGGGAAGGCAGGGATGGGGCAGCTCCAGCCTCGGGAATTCCGGGCTGGGAACGCTCCCGGGAGATCCGGAGCCGCTTCTGGGAATTGCGGGTGGAGCTGGAGAGGCACCGGGGCTGCTCCAAAGGCTGGGATTGCAGGGATTGCAGGGAATGCAGGGATTGCAGGGATTGCAGGAATTGCAGGGAATGCAGGGATTGCAGGGATTGCAGGGATTGCAGGGAATGCAGGGAATGCAGGGAATGCAGGGATTACAGGGATTGCAGGGATTGCAGGGATTGCAGGGATCCAGGGATTGCAGGGATCCAGGGAATGCAGGGATTGCAGGGAATGCAGGGATTGCAGGGAATGCAGGGAATGCAGGGATCCAGGGATTGCAGGGAATGCAGGGAATGCAGGGATCCAGGGATTGCAGGGAATGCAGGAATTGCAGGGATTGCAGGGATCCAGGGATTGCAGGGATTGCAGGGATCCAGGGATTGCAGGGATTGTAGGGAATGCAGGAATTGCAGGGATCCAGGGATTGCAGGGATTGCAGGGATTGCAGGGATCCAGCCCTGGGAATTGCAGCCCCTCCCGAGCTCCCTGGATCTCTCCAGGATAACAGGAGCCTGTGTGATCCCGGTTTTTGTTTGGGGCTGGAGCTGGCTCCGGAGGGAAGTGTTGTGGGAAAGCCTTGGCTCCATCTGGGAGCTGTCAGGAAAAGGCTGAGCTCCATCTCACGCTGTTATGAAAAGCAGCATTTCACCCTTCCAAACCCTCGCTTTTTTTGTTGTTTTCTTTCCTTCTTTTTCTCTCTTTTTAAATTTTTTTTTCCTTTTTTTAAATTATTTTTTTCTCCCCCTCCGAGGTAAATTCCAGCTGGGATCAACACTCCCCAGGAATTCCCCCCGGAATTGGTGTTCACCAACTCATATAAAATAAAATAAAATAAAAAATATAAAAAAATAAAATAAAAAAAATAAAATAAAATATAAAATATAAAAAATAAAATAAAATAAAATAAAATAAAATAAAATAAATAAAAAAATAAAATAAAATAAAATAAAATAAAATAAAATAAAATAAAATAAAATAAAATAAAATAAAATAAAATAAAATAAAATAAAATAAAATAAAATAAAATAAAATAAAATAAAATAAAGTCATTATTCCCGTCGATCCCGCGGGGGGTGAGAGCGGGGCCAAGAGATGCCCCCAAACCATCCCAGCATTCCCAAATCCTGGATGGGCTTTTCCAGGCAGGAATCGGGCGCCGATCCCAGTGCTGGGGACAGAGGAGGGGATTTAGGGCGGATCCAAGCCCGGGGTGCCGGGGACCAGGTTTCCAGAGCCAGAAATCCAGGGAAAAGCAGGAATTCAGGGAAATAAGGAATCCAGAAAAAAGCGGGAATCCAGAGAAAAGAGGGAATTCAGGAAAACAAGGAATCCAGGGAAAAGCGGGAATTGCGGGGAAACAAGGAATCCAGGGAAACAAGGAATCCCGGGAAAAGCGGGATTTCAGGAAAACAAGGAATCCCGGGAAAAGCGGGAATTCAGGAAAATAAGGAATCCCGGGAAAAGTGGGATTTCAAGAAAACAAGGAATCCCGGGAAAAGCGGGAATTGCGGGGAAACAAGGAATTCAGGGAAAAGCGGGAATTCAGGAAAATAAGGAATCCCAGGAAAAGCAGGAATTGCGGGGAGGGATGATGGAAGGACAGCCGGGCCCAGGGATCCGGGGCTCCGCAGGGTTGGGATTTTCCCTGCCGGGCTCTTTTGCTTCCTGCCGTGGCTTTGGGAGCTGACAAAATAAAATAATATAAAAAAATCCTATATTATATATTAAATATATTAATAAATATTAATAAATATCAATAAATATTAATAATATATTGTACCTAGGTGCCAAAGGGGAGCCTGGGGGTCCCTTCCCCTCCCCTGCCGGGCTCTCCCAGCACAGAATTCCCGGCAATTCCAGCCTTTCCACGGTGCCAGCCGCTCCTGCCCCGCATCCCTCTCCCCGCTCCGGGAAGGGCTCTGTGTCCTGCCGGGAGCTCGGGAATGCCGCGGGGATCCGGGATCGGGAGCATTCCCGAATCGCGGGGGAGCCAAGGATGGATCCCCAGGGATGAGGATCCCAGGGAGCCAAGGATGGATCCCCAGGGATGAGGATCCCAGGGAGCCAAGGATGGATCCCCAGCGATGAGGATCCCAGGGAGCCAAGGATGGATCCCCAGGGAAGAGGATCCCAGGGAGCCAAGGATGGATCCCCAGGGATGAGGATCCCAGGGAGCCAAGGATGGATCCCCAGGGATGAGGATCCCAGGGCTGGGATCTTCTCCCACCGATCCCGGCTCCATCCCCGCTCCAGCGGCACCGCGGCTCTCCCGTGTGCCCCGTCCTGCTCCCTGCTCCCCGCTTCCATGGAATTCCCTGGATCAGAGGCTTCAGAGACACTTGGCTCGCGCTTCAGCTTCGGTACATTGACTTTTTATTCTTTTTTTTTTTTGGTTTTTTTGTTTTTTTTTTTCTCTTTTTGGCCCTTTTTTACAAAAAAAAACCCCAAACCAGTGGTAGTTATTAACAGCTGTACAGGTTCTGCTACATACTTTGGTGTGAAGTTGAGAGCCCGGCTCCGGGAGGCTCCGGAACACACGATTCCTGCGATAATTCCTGCGATTCCTGCGATAATTCCTGTAATTCCTGCAGTTCCTGCGATTCCTGCATTCCACTCCTGGCATTCCGGGGAGGAAAATCCCCCCTGGGAGCCTGGGGGTGACCCCACAGCCGGGGGGGCCCTGGAAGGCTCCCGGAGGAGCTGGGAAGGGGCAGAGCTGCCCCCCAGATCCCAAAATCCGACCCCAAAGCGGGCCTGGAGGCTCCGGGGGCCGGCTCAATCCGAGCCAGGGCGCCCCAAAACGCCTTTCCCTACAAAATGCTGCAGGGAACTGCTCCTTCCTTGGATCGGCAGCGCCCCGAACTGATCCCGGTGTCCCACGGAGCCCCTCCCGCCCTCCCTCCCGCCGGGAACATTCCCGCAATTCCAGCTCCGAGCCCCTCGCGCCGGGATGGGAACGGCCGGAGAGCCCAGGAGAGCTTCCCTGGGAGCGACCACAGGGATGGGATGGGATGGAGCCCTTGATATGGGATGGGATGGGATGGGATGGAGCCCTCGGGATGGGATGGATCCCTCGGGATGGATCCTGTGGAGGGATGGATGGATCCCTCATTGGGATGGGATGGATCCTGCAGAGGGAGGGGATGGATCCTGCAGAGGGAGGGGATGGATCCCTCAGGATCGGATGGGATGGATCCCTTACTGGGATGGGATGGAGCCCTTGGGATGGGATGGATCCCTTGGGATGGATCCTGTGGAGGGATGGATGGATCCCTCAGGATCGGATGGGATGGACCCCTCATTGGGATGGGATGGATCCTGCAGAGGGAGGGGATGGATTCCTTGGGATGGGATGGATCCTGCAGAGGGATGGTCTGATCCCTCACTGGGATGGGATGGATCCTGCAGAGGGAGGGGATGGATCCCTCAGGATCGGATGGGATGGATCACTCACTGGGATGGGATGGAGCCCTTGGGATGGAGCCCACAGAGGGATGGATCCGTCGGGATGGGATAGATCCCAAATTGGGATAGGATAGATCCCACAGAGGGACAGGATAGAGCCCTCAGGAGGATGGGATGGATCCCTCAATGGGATGGGATGGATCCCACAGAGGGAGGGGATGGATCCCTCAGGAGGATGGGATGGATCCCTCAATGGGATGGAATGGATCCCTCAGGATGGGATGGAGCCCACAGAAGGATGGGATGGAGCCCTCAGGAGGATGGGATGGAACCCTCGGGATGGATCCCTTGGGATGGGATGGATCCTGCAGAGGGATGGATCCCTCATTGGGATGGATCCCTCATTGGGATGGATCCCTCAGGATGGGATGGGATGGATCCCTCAATGGGATGGAGCCCTCGGGATGGGATGGAGCCCACAGAAGGATGGGATGGATCCCTTGGGATGGAGCCCTTGGGATGGGATGGATCCTGCAGAGGGATGGGATGGATCCCTTGGGATGGATCCCTCATTGGGATGGGATGGATCCTGGAGAGGGATGGATCCCTCATTGGGATGGATCCCTCAGGATGGGATGGATCCCTCAATGGAACGGGATGGATCCCTCGATGGGATAGGATGGGCTGGATCCTGCAGAGGGATGGATCCTGCAGAGGGATGGATCCCTCAATGAGATGGGATGGGATGGATCCTGCAGAGGGATGGATCCCTCGATGGGATAAGATGGGATGGATCCTGCAGAGGGACGGGACGGAAATTCCAGGGCGGGCTGCAATTCCAGCTCCCACCTCTCCATCCTCTTCCCCAAACCCTTCTCCCCCTCACTCAACCCTAAACATTTGCCATTTCCTCCTTGGGGCCAGATCCACCTCGCCAAAAATAATCCTTAAAATGCGGTATAAAAATCCTCTGCCGTGTGCTACGATACAGGCGAGCACTTCTGCTACACAAATACTTTTATTTTCCCCTTAGGTCTTTTTTGTTTTGTTTTTTTTGTCTTTTTTTTTTTGGTTTTTTTTTTTTTTTTTGTCCTTTTTGGAACCCTTTAGTACAAAAGGCCTGTGGGGGGAGGGAGTTGCTCCATAAAACCAGAAGACACAAGACCATAAAGCCCACAAGGACCACAAGCAGCCCCCCCACCACACACAAACCCTACTTGTTAGTAAACTTTTTCTGTTTTTTTTTTTAAAAAAAAAAAAACTTGTAATTTTTTTTTCTTTTTTTTGTCTTTTTTTTTCTTTTTTTTTTTTTTTTTCTCCAAGGTTATCAATTCTAATTCTTTACTTTCATTTGAATACAAAACACATAAGTTTGCTATTATCTTTCGTGGCTCCCTGAGCTGAATTTTCTAAGCTTTCTTTGAAATCACTCCTCATTTGCTTCTGTCCGAAGACCAAGAAGGGCTTGCGTGGGCTTCCCCTTTTCTTCAAACATCCAAGCACGGGAAAAAAAAAAACCAAAAAAAGAAAAAAAACCCCAAAAAAACCCCCCAAAAAAACAAAAAAAAAAAACAAAAAAAAATTGAGGATAAATCCATAAATCCATCTATAAAAAACAAACCCCAAGGTGGTTGTGTCGATGTCCCGTCAGTAGCCGAGGATCCCAGCGATTCCCCACCATCACTAACACACGACGCACGACAGGAGGAACAACTTTTCACCACTGGACATCTCTGCTCAGGATGGCAAAGTCCCCGTGGACGCTTCCGGAGGGAGGGGGAAGGAAAAGGGGGCAAAAAAAAAAAAATAGAACCCCAAAAAAATAAAAATAAAAATAAAACCAACCAAAAAAACCCCCAGAATAAAATTGCCACCACCAAAAACCATCAGTGGGATACAATTACAGCAGACAAAAATACACAACTAAGTGTACTGGGAGGGTTCCCCCCTTCCCACGCTATTTCCTAGTCCAGTATTTACATTTTTCACAAGTCTTATGCGGGATGCACAAAAAAATAAAAACCAAAAAAAAATAAATGTCCCAATAAAAAAGGAGTCCTTTATAGTGCCACCAAAGCCAGACGGAAAGAACCGGAAAACAACAACAAAAAAAAAATCAAAAGGAACCCCCAAAAAACCTTAAAACCAAATAAAAATCCTTTTTAGGGCTTCCGTGTGTGCCAGAGCTGCTGCAGATCTCCAAATAAATCCGGGTGTGGCGGGTGCCGGGCGGAGCTGGGCCGGGCCCGGGGCCTCCCCTGGGCGTTCCCCGGAGCGTTCCCGGAGCGTTCCCGAGGGCTGGAATTCCCAGGCTCAGTAGATGACCTCGTAGACCGTGGCCTTCTTGTCCCCAGAGCCCGTGACGATGTATTTGTCGTCCGCAGAGATGTCGCAGCTCAGCACGGACGAGGATTCCTTGGACTGGGAAAAGCGGGAGGGGAGAGGATCCGTCAGGATGGGAGAGGATCCACTGGATTGGGAGAGGATCCATTGGAATGGGACAGGATCCTTTGGGATGGAAGAGGATCCACTGGATTGGGAGAGGATCCACTGGATTGGGAGAGGATCCATTGGATTGGGAGAGGATCCGTCAGGATGGGACAGGATCCATTGGATTGCGAGAGGATCCATCGGAATGGGAGAGGATCCATCGGAATGGGACAGGATCCATTGGAATGGGACAGGATCCGTCAGGATGGGACAGGATCCGTCAGGATGGGACAGGATCCACTGGATTGGGAGAGGATCCACTGGGATGGGAGAGGATCCACTGGATTGGGAGAGGATCCATTGGATTGGGAGAGGATCCATTGGAATGGGAGAGGATCCATTGGGATGGGGAGAAGATCCACTGGGATGGGAGAGGATCCATCGGGATGGGAAAGGATCCATCAGGCTGGGAGAGGATCCATTGGGATGGGACAGGATCCCTCGGGTTGGGAGAGGATCCCTCGGGTTGGGAGAGGATCCAATGGATTGGGAGAATCCACAGAGATGGGAGAGGATCCACTGGACTGGGAGAGAATCCACTGGATTGAGAGAGGATCCCCTGAGATTGGGAGAGGATCCATCGGAATGGGGGAGGATCCCTCAGGTTGGAATTCCAGGATCTCCCCAGCAGCATCCACACCGGGGGCACCACCCCATCCCACACCCCGACACCAGCCCAGCCATCCCGAAGGATCTCCCCTCTCTCCAGGATGCTCCGGAATGGGAATGTGGGAGGAGCCCCCGGCGGCGGCCCTGCCGCGGGTCCCACCTGGAAGATGCTGGCTCCGTAGGGCGTCCTCCAGGCGTTGAGCAGGTTGTCCTTCCCGGTGCTCACAAACCACTTCCCTGCACCGGGAATTTGGGATCAGCAGCCGAACGCTGCCGGCGCCGCCTCCCCGACCCTTCCCCGGCCCCTCGGATTTGGACCCCAGGGATTTGGGAGAAATGGGAAAAGCTGGAGATTCCCTGGAGGGTCCTGCCCAGCCCCGCTCTGCCGGGACAATCCCAGTGCTGCTTCCCAAATCCTGTGGGGCTTCATGGCCGTTTGCAGCCACAGCCGGGATGGGACTGTGGGATAAACCCCGCCTAAACCAGGATGGGGTTATGGGATAAACCCTGCCTAAACCAGGATGGGTTCATGGGATAAACCCTGCCTAAACCAGGATGGGTTCATGAGAAAAACCCTGCCTAAACCAGGGTGGGGTTATGGGATAAACCACAGCCACAGTCAGAATGGATTTATGGGATAAACCCCACCAAAACCAGGATGGGGTTATGAGATAAACTCTGCCTAAACCAGGATGGATTTATGGGATAAACCCCACCAAAACCAGGGTGGGGTTATGGGATAAACCCCGCCTAAACCAGGGTGGGGTTATGAGATAAACCACACCTAAACCAGGGTGGGGTTATGGGATAAACCACAGCCAGGATGGGGTTATGGGATAAACCACAGCCACCGTCAGGATGGATTTATGGGATAAACCCCACCAAAACCAGGGTGGGGTTATGGGATAAACCACAGCCAGGATGGATTTATGGGAATAACCACAGCCACAGCCAGGATGGGTTTACGGGGATAGACCCCAAGTGCAGCATCCATGGGATGGATCCCATGGGAACATCCCTGCTCAGCCCCACTGAGCACCGTCCCTTCCCACAGCTCATGGACATCCCTGTTTCCCATCCCTGGAATCATCCGTGGCCAGCTCGGACAGGGCTTGGAGCACCCTGGGATAGCGGGAGCTCTCCCAGTGCAAGGTTCCTTCCAACCCCAAATATTCCATGGTTCCACAAGCAATCCTGGGGGGCCTCAAGGTCTCTCCCAGCCCAAGCCATGCCACGATCCCAGGATGATCCCAGGATGATCCCAGGATGATCCCAGGATGATCCCAGGCTCACCGCAGTAGGCGAATTTGAGGGAGAGGACGCAGCTCTCGTGCAGGTGCAGCTGGTACTTGTCGGGTTTGGTGTGGTGCAGCACCTCCACGTTGCTGCTCTCCATGCCCACCGCCAGCCACTCGCCCGTGGGGCAGTATCCCAGAGAGAAGATCTGCGGGAGACGGGGAGATCAGCGGCAATTCCCAGCCCCACCGCGGAAGGTTGGGATGAGAGATCCTCCAGGAGCCTGCCAGCCCAGCGGTTCTGGGATCTGTGGCACCGCTGGAGCTGCAGTTTGGCGAGGGTTTGGAGAGGCAGATCCGTGGGTTTGGGTGGCTCCATCCCCTCCAGGGGTATCGGAGGTTGTGAGGTCCCCCTTGGGATCGGGGTTCTGGAAGGTTCTGCTGGAGGAGGCAGGATCCTGATCCCTGATCCCACCCAGGGGAACCCAGAGAACCCTGCTACATCCACAGCCATCCCATGGGAAGGAAGAGCTGCCTCCTCCTGCAAGGACAGAAAAGGAGGACAAGATCCAGGGAACCCCACGGCTCCAGCATTCCTGGGCCACACCGAAACCAGCGGGAACAGCCACGCTCGGAGCTCACAGGGCTTTTCCCAGCAGGAAAAGGCTGGTCCTGCAGTGGACTCCGTGTTTTCCACGGGATGAATCCCGGGGCCGTACCTGGGAGGTGAAGTCGTGCTGCTGCAGCTGCCGCCCTTCCCGCAGGTCCCAGGATCGCACCGTGTTGTCCAGGCCCCCCGTCCACAGCTTCGTACCGTCGTGGGAGATGTCTATGCAGCTGGCCCCGTCCGTGTGGCCTTGGAATTGCCTTGGGAGCGGGAAAAAAGGACGGAATTCTGCAAGGGGAGCGCTGGAAAAAGGGGCTCAGGCTACGTTTGTGTGGCTCACCCACACCAAACGTCCCTGGAAATCCATCCGGGAGCGTCCTGGCCAAGGACTGGGCTGGTTTGGGGATGAGCACCAGGAGATGGTGCAGCAGCACCAGAGGGTGCTCCTGGCACCACCCAGAGAGGACGGCGCATTCCCCATCCCTGGAAGGTTTAAGGAAAGGTTGGAGAGGGCTTGGAGCATCCTGGGATGGCGGGAGGTGATTCTGCCCAAGGAAAAGAGGAAATGGGACCATGGTGGGAGAGGAGGAAATGGGACCGTGATGGGAGAAGAGAAAATGGGACCATGATGGGAGAAGAGGAAATGGGACCATGGTGGGAGAGGAGGAAATGGGACCATGGTGGGAGAGGAGGAAATGGGACCGTGATGGGAGAAGAGGAAAGAGATGGCAATGGGGTGGGGAAAGAGGAAAAGAGACATTGAGGGAGGGAAGAGGAAAAGGGACATTGATAAAAGGAAGAAGAAAAGGGACATTGGTAAAAGGAAGAGGAAAAGGGACGTTGTGGAGGAAGAAGAAAAGGAACGCCGACAGGAGAAGACAAACAGGAACGTGACGGGGTACAAACACCCTTTAAGCCCCGTGCCACGCTCCGATCCCCAAGGTCCCGCTGCCCCACCCGCGGCGGGGCCCGGCCGGGGGCTCACCTGACCAGGGTCTGGTTGTGCAGGTCCCAGACGGCGATGTTGCCGTCGCTGCAGCACGAGAAGCACACCTTGGCGTCGGGGCTGATGGCCAGCGCGTAGCAGGCGGGCGCCGACGACGTCAGCTCGGCCTTGATGCGCGGCGTGGGCGACGCCAGGTCCCAGATGGTCAAAGTGCTGGCCTCGCCCCCCACGATCAGCGTGCGGCCGTCCGGCAGCAGCTTGCAGGAGCGGATGTAGTTATCCCTGTTCTGGGGGGACAAGGGACACTCAGGGGCCAGAGCCCGGACGGGATGGGGACGGGGAGGCAAGGGGGGAAGGGAAAGGGGGTGGAGGGGGCAGAGGAAAAGGGGTGGGGAGAGGGAAGAGGAAAAGGGATTTGGATGGGGAGAAGAGGGAAAGGGAGGTTGATGGGGAAAGGGCAACAGGGTGAGAGAAGAGGAAAAGGGACGTTGATGGGGAGAAGAAGAAGGATGTTGATGGGGAAAGAGGAAAAGGGATGTTGATGGGGACAGAGGAAAAGGGATGTTGATGGGGAGAAGAGGGCAACAGGGTGAGAAAAGAGGGAAAGGGACGTTGATGGGGAGAAAAGAGGAAGGATGTTGATGGGGAAAGAGGAAAAGGGACATTTAAGGGGAGAAGAGGGCAACAGGGTGAGAAAAGAGAAAAAGGGATGTTGATGGGGAAAGAGGAAAAGGGATGGTGATGGGGAGAAGAAGAAGAAGGGGCAAAGAGGACGTTGATGGGGAAAGAGGGAAAGGGACATTTAAAGGGAGAAAAGAGCGAACAAGAAGAGGAAAGAGGCAGTAACGGAAGGCAGAGCTGGGAACGGAGAAGAGCAAGAGGTTGTTAAGGGCGGAAGAGGAAAGGGAGGGCAAAGAGGGAGCACAGAGGGCGACGCGGGGCAGAGATGCTGCTGGGGAGAAGTCGATGGACGATGTCAGAAGGCAGGGAGGGGAGGCAGCCCTCACCAGGCAGTCCAGCTGGGAGATGGGGCTCTTGCTGCCGGGCTGGCTGATGTCCCAGATCTTGACGCAGCCCTTGCCGCCGGTGTAGACGTGGCGGGTGGGGTTGCTGATGGTGACGGCGCACACCACCTCGCCGTGGCTCAGCGTGTTGATCTGCCGCGCGTGCCGCGGGATGCCGGGCCCCGCCAGCGCGTCGTGCGGGAACGGCACCGGCTGCATCTGCCCGTCCGCGCTCACGTGGAACGAGTAGGCCCTGCCGGGGTGGGAGACGCGCCTCAGCTCCAGGGACGCGGCTCGTGGGGCTGTCGCGTCCTGTCCGCGATGCCGGCCCCGGGTGAAGCTCCCCCCTCGTCTCCCTCCCGGCAGCTCGTGCCCCCTGATCCCACAAAAACTCAAGCGGGGCTTACGGTTTCCCTCCGGGGATGGAGGCCAGGCTGGAGGGCAAGCCCGGGGCTCGCATGGGGGGGTGTGGGTCGAAGCCGACCTGCCAAGAGACGTGGTGGACACGGTGAGGCTGGGCACAGGCCAGGAACGCCCCCAGCTCCCCACACACCACCCCCGGGGACACCGGGCAGCCCCCGCCCTGCCCCTGCTGCTCAGAGATCATCGGTGTCCCCCAGGAACGCCCCCAGCTCCCCACACACCACCCCCAGGGACACCAGGCAGCCCTGCTGCTCAGAGATCATCGGTGTCCCCCCAGCAGGAACGGGAACCTGCCGAAGGTTTGGGGTCTGCCAGAAGCAGGTGGGACGCGCTCCCTGTCCCCCTGTCCATCCCAAGGCCCCAGGGATGGGATCAGCCACGTTGTGCCCAGCACCGCGAGGGCAGAAAACCCCACAGTTAGGGGCTGAGAAATGGGATATGGGGCTGAGGAATGGGATGTGGGGCTGAGGAAAGGGATGTGGGGCTGAGAAATGGGATATGGGGCCGAGGAATGGGATATGGGGCTGAAGAATGGGATCTGGGGTCAAGGAATGGGAAATGGGGCTGAGGAAAGGGATATGGGGCCGAGGAATGGGAAATGGGGCTGAGGAATGGGATATGGGGCTGAGGAATGGGATATGGGGCCGAGGAATGGGATCTGGGGGTCAAGGAATGGGAAATGGGGCCGAGGAACAGGAATGGCAGGAGAAACCCCAATCCCATGGCACATGCACATCACCCCCACCAGGAATCACCCCCATCCCCACCCCTCCAACCCAAACCACAGTAAGGGAGTAGGACCCCCAACATCCCGGCCCCCCAAGTGCCCCCCAGGCCCTCCCCCCGGCGAGAAAGGAGCTAAAAGTGCTACGTACAGCTCCAAAGCTCACCATTGGCGACCGGCCGTAGGCGGCGGCGGCGGCGGCGGCCGCGCTCATCTGCGGCGGGAGGTTGTGCAGCCCCGCGTAGGCGCCGGGGCTCGTCAGCGACCCGTTCATCTCGTGGTGACCCATCATGGCAAAGGGCGCCGCGTAGGAGCCCGCGATGGAGATGGGCGTCCGCAGCGCCGAGGCTGCCGAGAGCGGGACACGGTCAGGGAGGGGACTGGGATGGGACAGGGATGGGGACAGGGATGGGGACTGGGATGGGGACAGGGATGGGGACAGGGATGGGGACAGGGATGGGGGACAGGGATGGGGGACAGGGATGGGGGACAGGGATGGGGGACAGGGATGGGGACACAGTCAAGGATAGGACTGGGATGGGGACAGGGATGGGACATGGGCAGGGATGGGACAGGGATGGGGACAGGGATGGGGACAGGGATGGGGACAGGGATGGGACTGGGATGGAGACACAGGCAGGGAGGGAAGCAGGACCCAGCCATGGAAAAACCCAGCACCGTGGAGTCCAACCCCAGGCCCAACACCGCCTTCCTCCCAGCCCAGAGCCCCGAGTGCCACATCCAAGCGTTCCATCTCCAGGGACGGGGTCTCCACCACCTCTCCCTGGGCAGCCCATCCCAACCTCCCTTTCCATGAAGAAATTCCCGCTGATGTCCAGCCTCAACTTCCTCCGGCACAGCCTGAGGCCGTGTCCCCTCATCCCAGCCCCGCTGACTGCACCTCCCTCCTCACCCCACCAGCTGGATGGGGTCCCCATAAACCTCCCCCCCAGGAGGACAATCCCCCAGGGCTGGGGTGACCCCGGTACCCACCCAGGGGGTCCATGCCGCTGGGTTTGCCGGGCATGGGCCGCAGCCCCGGGGTGCTGCTGGTGCCCGGGGTGGGAGCGTCGTTCCTGGGCGTCGGAGTGTTGGACTTGAGGCCGGGCGTGGAGGATTTGTCGTTCTGGGGGGAGAAGGGAGGGAAAAGGAGGGATGAGCTGCAGCTGCCGGGGTGCGCGGGCGGCGCGGCGGGGACCCCGCGGGAGGGACGTACGTGGCCCAGGTCCTTGGTCTTGGAGGAGGGAGTGCTGCTGGAGGAGGCCACCGAGGCCGGGCTGTTGGGAGCGTCGCCCTTCTTCAGCCCGCGCGCTTTGTCCAGGCCGTTCTCCGGGGGGGAATGGGCCGGGCTCACCCGGGGCGTGGCGGGGTCCTGTGGGATGGGAAAAGCCTTGGAATTCCCAGGGAAGGAACAAAGGGCTCCCTCCGGCCGGCGCCGAAGGAATCAATTCCCAAATCCCCGAGCCACAGCGTGGCAGGGGCAGAGCCGCTCCTCACCTCGTTGGAGACGTCCACCACCAGGTCATCGCTCTTGTCACCGTCGCTGTCCTGCAACACAGAACGTGTCACAGCCCGCAGAGAGCTCCCAAACTGTGGGGATCAGCGCCCCGGGGAGCCAAACCTCCCCAAAACGGGAGAGCTGGGAAAGGCTCTCCATGGAAAACATGGGAATGGAGAGCTGGGAAAGGCTTTCCATGGAAAACGTGGGAATGGAGAGCTGGGGAAGGCTTTCCATGGAAAACACGGGAATGGAGAGCTGGGGAAGGCTTTCCATAGAAAACATGGGAATGGAGAGCTGGGGAAGCCTCTCCATGGAAAAGGCAGGAATGGAGATCTGGGGATCTTTATTATAATTATTAATTTATATTATTATTTATAATATTATTATATTATATTTATATTTATTATTTATATTATATATAATATAGTATTTATATATATTATATATAGTAAAATATTTATATATTATTTATATACTATACTATATATAATATAAATACTTCAACTATATAAATAATATATCAATTATATTATACTTATTAAAAGTATGTACATATTAAAAGAATACATATTATACATATTAAAAGACTATATTAAATATACAAATAATATAAAATCCAAGTAAATATATAAAAATAAATAAATATATAAAAAATATAAATATATAAAATATATTTAATATATAAAATATATAAATATATAAAAATATATAAGTATATAATAAAATATATTAAAATATATAAAAATATAAATATAATAAAATATAATAAAATATAATAAAATATAATAAAATATATAAAAATATATAAAAATATATAAAAATAATAGAAATATAAATATATAACAATAACATAAATATAAAATAAAAACCCCAGAGATTCCAGCCCCAGCTCACCCACATCACACCTGGAGAACATCACCCCAGCCCCGCTCCCTGTCCCCAGACGCTGTCCCCAGGTGTCCCCTGGCTGTCACTCACATATCGGCTCATGCTGTCCTTCTCCTCCGCTTTCCGCTTCTTGGAGTCGATGCTGTAATCCGTGGAGCTCCGGTGCTTCTCGCTGGCCCGCAGGCTCTCCGAGGGGGACACGGAATTGTTCTGTGGAGGTGGGAGAAGCTTTGGAGCGGGGGCAGGAGGAAACGGAGCTCCACGAGCAGCGGGATGAGCCCCCCCAGTGCCCCCGGATCCAGGGCTGATCCAGCATCAGCCTCGCTGGGAATGCTGTGAGGGTATCCATGGACACCTGAACTGAGCTGGGAATGCTGTGAGGGTATCCATGGACACCTGAACTGAGCTGGGAATGCTGTGAGGGTATCCATGGACACCTGAACTGGGAATGCCATGGGGATGTCCATGGACACCTGAACTGAGCTGGGAATGCTGTGAGGGTATCCATGGACACCTGAGCTGGGAATGCCATGAGGATGTCCATGGACACCTGAACTGAGCTGGGAATGCTGTGAGGGTATCCATGGACACCTGAACTGAGCTGGGAATGCTGTGAGGATGTCCATGGACACCTGAACTGAGCTGGGAATGCTGTGAGGATGTCCATGGACACCTGAACTGAGCTGGGAATGCCGTGAGGATGCCCATGGACACCTGAGCTGAGCTGGGAATGCTGTGAGGATGTCCATGGACACCTGAACTGAGCTGGGAATGCTGTGAGGGTATCCATGGACACCTGAGCTGGGAATGCCATGAGGATGTCCATGGACACCTGAACTGAGCTGGGAATGCTGTGAGGATATCCATGGACACCTGAACTGAGCTGGGAATGCTGTCAGGATGTCCATGAACACCTGAGCTGGGAATGCCATGAGGATATCCATGGATACCTGAGCTGGGAATGCTGTGAGGATGTCCATGGACACCTGAACTGAGCTGGGAATGCTGTGAGGATGTCCATGGACACCTGAACTGAGCTGGGAATGCTGTGAGGATGTCCATGGACACCTGAACTGAGCTGGGAATGCTGTGAGGATGTCCATGGACACCTGAGCTGGGAATGCCATGGGGATGTCCATGGACACCTGAGTGCCTTGGCTGCAGGGAAATGTTTTTGGCAGGAGGTTGTTTATGGAAACATCTGGGAAGAAAGCCCACGTGGCCAGGAGTGGCACAGCTCATGGGGAATTCTGTCCCTGCTCCCAGCAGCCAAGCCCAGGCCGTGCTGGCATTCCCAGGAAAGCTCCAGAGCCCAGCAACTCTCCCCTCCTGGCAGAGCTGGGAGCCGCATCCAGGAGGAGCCAACAACAGCCCCATCCCAGCCCTGGAGCAGAAGGACATCCCCAAAACCTCCTGGAGATCCCAGGTGAGCAGGACCAGCAGCACCGTGGGATCCACCGGGGGAATCCTGCCCTGGCTCCGAGCAGCCAAGCCCGGGAGCCGCGGCATTCCCGGGAAACAGCGGCAGCACGGCGAGGAGAACGCCTGGCACCAATCCCGCATCCCAGCCCGCACATTCCCCCATCCCTGCGAGCAGCAGGGTCTCTCCCCGCTCCCCTCCCCAGCCCTGCCCGCCTCTCTTCCCCGGCTGAAAGGGAGAAGCAAAGCAGTTCATGTTTCTCCTCGGTCCCCACTAAGCAGCTTTGGATAACACGGAGCTCTTTCTTCCCAGGCAGTCATGCTGAAAACCCTCGCAGCTCCCAGAGAATCATGTCAGGCATTTAGAGGCATCGATCCATTCAGCCCCGCTCCTGGCCCGCCGCCAAGGAACTAAATATTTTTTATTGCACAGGCAAAGGCTGAGGGAAAATATGAATGACTAACGCTGATTATCGCACACATTAAACCTCCACGGGGAATAGCCCGGCTCGCAGTTTATGGATTGGGAAGCTGCCCGGCTCCGACGGCCCCCTGCCCGCCGGAGGAGCGGGTTAATGATGCCCAATTCCCCTCTGCCTCTCCCCCCCCGGCCCAGCACTTCCCTTCCCCGCTCTCCAAAGGGCCGTTTGTGGGCTCGGAGCTGGCAGGAAATCGCTGCCAAAGCCGCAGCTCGGCCGGGTTTTGTCCTGGCAGCTTTTCACACGGAAGGCCGGGCTCGGGAGAGAGCTCTGGGATGCTGGGCCGGTCCTGCCGTGCCACGGGGAGCTCAGGGATGCGCCCAGGCCTCCCCTCCCCGTGCTCCACAGCCCTTTCCATGCGGGAATTCCTGCCCCTGTCCGGTTTTCCTGAGCTCCTGCCACCCTCAGCATCCTCTCCATCCCTGCTCCCAGGGAACCCATCCCAAGGAGCTCTCCAAAATCCAGGGATTTCCCTGGCTGGGAACAGCTTGAGCTTCCAAGTCCTGCTCAGTACCCATCCCAGATAAAGGGGGAGCGACTGGGAACGACCCCGAGCCCCCGAGGAGGCTCTGACCCCACTCACTCAGCCCAAAAGATGGCATTTCCCGACCTTGTGGCACGGGCAGAGCCGTTTAAATCACATTCCCAGCCCGCCAGCAGCACGGGGAAGGTGACTCCGCTCATCCCAGCACATCCTCCAGGCAGGATGAGGGATTTTACTGCCTGGTTTATGGTTTAGTGAGAGCTGTGCCAAAGGCAGCTCCTCCCAGCCTCCAGGTGGGTTTTTAAGGGGTAAATAAAAACCTGCAGAAAAGGGGGAGCAAAAGGAAGGAGTGGGACTTACTGCACTCGAGTCTCGCTCTTCAGGAGATGCCAGGGCACAGGGGAGGGCACAGCCAAAACAGAGACAGGGAAATAAAGCAAGTTAGCACGAGTCTGAAACCAGGAAAATAAACCCAGAACCTCCTCCTGATCTTCACTCAAACCCTTAAACCCTTTCTGGGCTCTCTCCAGCTTTAAAATCTCCCTCCATCCCTCCTTCCCATCCAAGCCCTGCCCCTTTTTGTCCTTCCTGGGATTTCTCTGGCCAAACACGGCTGGGAATGCCCTGAACCCGCAGCAGGTCTGTCTGTCTGTCTGTCCCTGCAGCCAGCCCTGGGTGCCCAGCTCCACACCCAGGAGTGAACATTTCCCTGGAGTCTCTGACAATCCATGCAGGAAAAGGAACGGAACTGGATCTCTGTTACCAATACTTTTGTTTTTTCCCAGCCCAAATCCCCCAGCAGAGCCCAAGAGCTCAGAGAGGCTGTGGGAACCTGCCCTGCCCGTGGGAAAGATCCCAAATCCTGCCAGGACAATCCTGAACGCTGCTGGTTTGCACCTGGAATCACAAATCCACCCTTTAAATCCCTAAAAATGGGAAAATCCACCAAATTCCCAGGGACCCCTGCCCATGGGAGGCTCTGATGGTGATGGAGAGGAGGAGGAGGAGGGTGAAGGCTGCTTTCCCATTAAAGCACGGCACAGGAATTGCAGCCAGGCTCCAAATGAGCGGCTTTTAGGGAATTCTGCATCCCTGAAAGTGCAATCCCCTGATCTGGATGCAGCTGACCCGAGGGATGGGGCGGTGGGACACGAGCCAAGCCAGGATCAGAGCGCTCCCCCAGCACCAGGGGGACCTGGAGCTGCCCCAGGGCTGGGAGAGCTGGGAATGTTCCCCTGGAGAAGGGAAGGATCCAGGAGAGCTGGGAATGTTCCCCTGGAGAAGGGAAGGATCCAGGGAGAGCTGGGAATGTTCCCCTGGAGAAGGGAAGGATCCAGGGAGAGCTGGGAATGTTCCCCTGGAGAAGGGAAGGATCCAGGGAGAGCTGGGAATGTTCCCCTGGAGAAGGGAAGGATCCAGGGAGAGCTGGGAATGTTCCCCTGGAGAAGGGAAGGATCCAGGGAGAGCTCAGAGCCCCTTGCAGGGCCTGAAGGGGCTCTGGGAGAGCTGGGACAGGACCCAGGGAATGGCTTTGTAGCGGAAAAGGGGAGATTTGGGTGGGATATCAGGCAGGAATTGCTCCCTGTGAGGGTGGGGCAGGCCCTGGCACAGCTGGCACCGCCTGCCCAGAGCAGCCACAAATCCCTGGAAGTGTCCAAACCCAGCTGGGAGCACCCTGGGTGCCAGTTCCAGCCTTCCCCTCCCTTCCAAGTGAAACATCCTGGGACTGTGGAAGCTGCAGGGACAGCAGGGGCTGCAGGAGCAGCAAGAGCTGCAGGGACAGAGGGGGAAGAGGGGACAGAGGGGGCAGCAGGAGCTGCAGGAGCCGCAGGGGCTCCAGAAGCTGCAAGAGCAGCAGGGGCAGAGGGGGCAGCAGGAGCTGCAGGGGCTGCAAGGACAGCAGGGGCTCTAGAAGCTGCAGGAGCTGCAGGGGCAGCAGAAGCTGCAGGGGCCACAGGGGCTCCAGAAGCTGCAGGGGCAGAGGGGGCAGCAGAAGCTGCAGGAGCTGCAGGGGCAGAGGGGGCAGCAGAAGCTGCAGGAGCTGCAGGGGCTCCAGAAGCTGCAGGAACAGAGGGGGCAGCAGGAGCTGCAGGGGCAGCAGGGGCTCCAGAAGCTGCAGGAACAGAGGGGGCAGCAGGGGCTCCAGAAGCTGCAGGAACAGAGGGGGCAGCAAGAGCTGCAAGGGCAGCAGAGGCTCCAGGAGCTGCAGGAACAGAGGGGGCAGCAGGAGCTGCAAGGGCAGCAGGGGCTCCAGGAGCTGCAGGAGCCTCACCAGCCGCAGCCCCCTCACCTCTGTGGTCCAGGTCGTGGTGGTTCTTCTCGTCCTTGACGGCCAGGTGTGCCTGGCTGCCGAGCGCGCCGAGCGCCAGCAGCCCCGAGCTGCTGCCGGTGACGGGCGGGATGCCGGGCGGCTGGAGCCCCGAGGGGTGCGGCGGCAGCTGGACCGGGGGCCCGTGGGCGGCGTGGGAGAGGTGCTGGGCCTGGAGCTGCTGCTGCTGCAATGAAAGCACCAGTGAGCCCCGGGGAGAGGCCGCCGGGCGCTCCCGGGAAGGGAAGGGACGCTCCCGGGGATGGACGCTCCCGGAGCGGCCCCGCAGGACGCCTGGAAGGAGAAGCTCCGTTAGCTCCGAGGTGCCCCAGGACAGGGGCCGGGATCTGGGCTCGCTCCCCATGATGGACACGGTCGGTTTGGCTTTTCCAGAGGTAAAAGGGAAATAAAAACCCCCCGGGAATCCCACCCAAGAGGCGGAGACGCTCCATGGCTGGAGGGAGAGAGGAAACTGCAGCCCCTGGGAGCCTCCCGGGCAGCCCAGGACAGGGAAGCTCTGCTCATTTGCTCAGGAGCAGCTTCCAGGTGCTTCATGGCAAAGAGAGAATTCCAGAAAATGTGCTGGATCCCAGGATCCTGCTGCTCCCAACCCCTTCTGACAGCAGCGGGCACCCCTGGCACTGGATAAATCCTGCAGGGATCCTCATTCCCACCTCACCCCCACATTCCCAGAGCTGCAGCCCAGCCAGGATGGCAGAGGGCCCCCAGCTGCTCCCAGGGGATTTTTGGGAGTGAATCCCACCATCCCAGCACTCGTCCAGCCATGGAGATTCACCACCCAAGCCAGCTTAGCCGGGAAAAGCAGCTGTGGGGAGAGGAAGGGAAAAGCAGACCCGTTCTTTAAACACAAAACCAGCTGAAATCCAAGGAGAAATCCAAGGAGAAATCCAAGGAGAAATCCAAGGAGCCGCTTCCCAGAGCCCCCCAGTCCAGCCAGGAGGGTCCTGGAGCTGCTGGTCCTGCCCAGGACCCTCCTGCCTGCACCCCCAGCCCCTCCAGCAGCTCCCGGGGAAGGAAGGCACGACGGGAATCATGGCTGGGGACACCGGGAACGAGGGGACACCCCTGGAACGAGGGGACACCTGGGTGGGCCAGGCCACTCCGGGCCCCCACAAGAGGCCAGGATCAGGATTTGCCCTCCGAGGGGCAGGGATGGACAGCAGGACCTGCTGGCACAAGGCCAGCCCAAAGGACACCCCAAAAGCAGCCCCAGGGATGGAGAGCTCGTCCCTGCTCCCAAGGGTTCCAGCAGGGAAATTTCCAGGTGCCCCTGGATCCCTGGAGTGTCCCAGGCCAGGCTGGACAGGGCTGGAGCACCTGGGACAGGGGGAGGTGTCCCTGCCATGGCAGGGGTGGCACTGGGGGGATTTAAGGTCCCTTCAACCCAAACCATTCCAGGATTCCATGTTAAGATTCCCCACCACAAGTCCAAGTTTTGGGCAGCAGCTCTGGACCGTTCCTGACAGAAGGAGCCGTGCTGGGCAGCAGAGGTGACATCCATGGACACAGCAGGACCCAGCTGGTCACCCAGCCCTTCCCGAGCCGCTCCCTCATCCCCGTGGGATGCAGAGGGAAATCCCCAGCCAGAACAAGATTCCAGCTGGGAGCTGAAGGCAGAGGCCACATTCCCAGGCACGGGAGATCCACGGGAGATCCACGGGAGATCCACGGGAGATCCACGGGAGAAGCTCCAAGATCCCGGCTGGAGCAGCAGCCACACGGAGAAGGAAATCCATAAATCCCTGAGCCCTCACGAAGCGGGAGCAGGGTGGGGAGACCCTCGGGATGGACATTCCGGAGTGTCCCCGAAGCAGGAGCGGAGCTGGGGCTGAGGGGCACCAGGGCAGCTCCTCAGGGCCGGGATCAACCCTCCAAAACAAACCCAACAGATCCTCGGCTCTTCCCGATCCCAACTGCACGGGATTTCCACCCATCCGAGGCAGAGGCAGGGCTGGCCATGGTCCCAGAGAACGGCTCCCAGCGATTTTCCAGCAGCTCCAACCCTTCCCACATTTCCTCTCCCGGGAGCTCTCCCTTGGTGCCCATCCCTGGAATACTCCAAGAGCCGATGTTTTATCCTCAGCGACATCTGCACGCCGTAACTCATCCCAGCAGCTTTCCATCCCCTTCCCAGGATGTCCGTGTTGGGAATTCCAAGCCTGGAACAGCCCCAGGGGACAGCACAGCCCCAGCACCAGCGAGGCAGCAGCGCCCAGGGGAGGAGAATCAGCGGAGAACAAAAAACTGGCATTTCTTCCTGGATTTTAGGCTTCTCAATGGATAAATCCATCCTGGGGCTCTGGGAGCTGCGGGAACCGAGGTGGGGACATATCCCTGGTGGTCCCAAACATCTGCAGGTGCTGTGGGATTTTGGGAAGCGGAGAGCAGGATCCGTGTGGGATGTCCTGAAGGCTGCCAAGGGTGTGCCATCCCAGTGCCAGGAGAGGAGCCAGAGCCGAGGAGCCCATCCCGGGCCGGGGAATTCCCGTCACTCCGGAGCATCCCTCGGGAATAAGGTGCTGGAGGCTCCGTGGAGAGGGACAAAGCGCAGCTGGAGCTCGCAGGCGCTGTCTGCTCCGGGTGAACTCTGCTGGGAAGGGCCCATCCCTCATCCCAAGCCTGGAGAAGGGCTGAGCTGCCGGCCGAGGATTCGCTGCAGCTCTTGGGGATCCCCAAATCCCCCGGCACAGGGGGACAAGCGGCACTCGTGGGACGAGGATTCAGAGCAGCTCTTGGGGAACCTCAAATCCCCCTGGACTGGGGGACAAGCGGCACACGTCAGATGAGGATTCGGAGCAGCTCTTGGGGAACCCCGAATCCCCCTGGACTGGGGACAAGCAGCACACACCGGGCGAGGACTCGGAGCAGCTCTTGGGGATCCCTGAATCCCTCTGGACCGGGGGGACAAGCAGCACTCGTGGGACGAGGATTCAGAGCAGCTCTTGGGGATCCCCGAATCCCCCGGCACAGGGGGACAAGCGGCACTCGTGGGACGAGGACTCAGAGCAGCTCTTGTGGAACCCCAAATCCCCCTGGACTGGGGGGACAAGCGGCACACGTCAGATGAGGATTCGGAGCAGCTCTTGGGGATCCCCGAATCCCCCTGGACTGGGGACAAGCGGCACTCGTGGGACGAGGACTCAGAGCAGCTCTTGGGGAACCCCGAATCCCCCTGGACTGGGGACACAAGTGGCACTCGTGGGACGAGGATTTGGAGCAGCATTCCAGGATCTGGGAGCGGCCGAGCCCAGGCACAGCCCGGATCCCTCCGACCCAATTCCAGCCTCAGCTGGGCGCTGGAAGGACCCCAGTGGGCAGCGAGGCTCCCGATATCCCGGGAAAACGGGAGGCTGGGGATAACAATCCTGCCCATCCAGCCCCGGGGGGACTCCGGCAGCGCCCCCGGGGTCCCTCGGCCGGAGATGGGGACACGGGAGGAGGCTCCAAATTTGGGAGGAAGGCTGGCAGGGAGTGTCTGCTGGTGGAGTGGCTTTAATTGGATTATGTCCATCACGCTCCGTGCCTTTGTTCCCGATTTAATGGTTCAGCACTTCAGCTCAGCGCCGGCGTTAAATTTAGTGACGGGGTTTAATCATTTCCAGGGAAATCATTTCCAGGGCTACAACCAAATCAAGGCTCCATTTCAGCCCAGCCTCGAGCGCAGGAGCCGCGAGACAACGGCCCAGATGCATAAAATTAACAGTTCTTGACCTCAAAAGGGGCAGAAGAAGAGCTCTGCACCATTTCTGGGGGGGTTTGGGTGCACTGGGCTGGTGGGGCAGGCTGGGGATGGAGCCAGGGACACCCCAGGGCAGAGCAAACCCATCCAGGGGTGGGGGAACCCCACGAAAACAACCGGCTGAGGGCAGGGCAAAACCCCAAATGCTCTGCCTCAGGGGGCTCAGCGGCTGCAGCTGCCACCCAAAGCAGCTCCACGCTCCGGGATGAGCCTGGAACGTCCCTAAAAACCACGGGGGGATGTGGGATCAGCATTCCCTTAAACCATGGGATCAGCATTCCCTCAAACCATGGGATTCCAATCCTCTCAAACCATGGGATCAGCATTCCCTCAAACCATGAGATCAATATCCCACCAAACCATGGGATCAATATCACATCAAACCATGGGATCAGCATTCCCCCAAACCATGGGATCCCAATCCTCTCAAACCATGGGATCAATATCCTCTCAAATCATGGGATCAGCATCTCCTCAAACCACGGGATCAATATCCTCTCAAACCATGGGATCCCCATTCCCTCAAGCCATGGGATCCCAATCCCATCAAACCATGGGATCAATATCCTCTCAATCCATGGGATCCCCATCCTCTCAATCCATGGGATCGGGATCAATATCCCGTCAAACCATGGGATCCCCATTCCCTCAAACCATGGGATTCAAATCCTCTCAAATCATGGGATCAATATCCTCTCAAACCATGGGATCCCCATTCCCTGAAACCATGGGATCAGCATTCCCTCAATCCATGGGATCAGCATTCCCTCAAACCATGGGATCAATATCCTCTCAAACCATGGGATAAATATCCCATCAAACCAAGGGATCCCCATTCCCTCAATCCATGGGATCAGCATTCCCTCAATCCATGGGATCCCAATCCCATCAAACCATGGGATCAGCATTCCCTCAAAACATGGGATCAATATCCTCTTAAACCATGGGATTCCCATCCTCTCAATCCATGGGATCAATATCCCATCAAACCATGGGATTCCCATCCTCTGAAACCATGGGATCAGCATTCCCTCAATCCATGGGATCCAAATCCCATCAAACCATGGGATCCCATCCTCTCAATCCACGGGATCCTGTGTTAACTGAATTCCAGCATCTGCCACTTCCAGCAGCTCCCGCTGCACCCCGAATCCGTCAGCAGCGTCCCCCCAGTGCCAGCTCCCGCTCCTGGGGTGCTCCCACCAGCCCCACCAGCAGGGATCCGGCTGTTTCCCCACTCCCAAAAACAGCAGGAGCGCGATTCCACGGCTGTGAGACCCACAAAGCACGGGAGAATGGATGGAAGAGAGAGTTAAACACAGAGAACTCCCAAGATCCGGGAAGCTGAGGAAGCGTAAATGGTTATTAAAAAATAAAATTAATTATCAGTGAGTGTTTTCTGGGGAAGGAAGCCAGAGGAGCTCTGGAGCCACCTGGCCAGGCGGTGGATCGGGAATTCCCACGTGCCGGGCTCTGCTGCAGGACCGGGACAGCGACAGCAATTAAAGAAATGATTAAAAACCGTTAATTTTCAATCAGAACCGCGGGAAAGGGTCAATGCACGGGACAACAACTGCACCGAGGGCACAGCACATTCCACACCCGGCAGAGCCAGGCCTGGCCTCAGGGGCTGCGGGAGGCTCCCATCCCAAACACCCCCAGCCCCGCCGGGAACAGCCAATTGCAACCCTGGAGAGACGGATCGGGGCGGGTTTGGGGTCTGGGGACAGCCAGGAGTGTGGGATTGGGGTGAATTTAGGGTCTGGGGACAGCCAGGAGTGTGGATTGGGGTGGTTTTGGGGTTTTTGGGGACAGCCAGGAGTGTGGGATTGGGGCAGTTTTAGGACAGACAGGAGTGTGGGATTGGGGCAGTTTTGGTGTTTTTGGAACAGCCAGGAGCTGTGGGATTGGGGCAGTTTTGGGACAGTTTTAGGACAGCCAGGAGCTGTGGGATTGGGGCAGTTTGGGAACAGCCAGGAGCTGTGGGACTGGGGTGGATTTAGGACAGCCAGGAGCTGTAGGATTGGGACAATTTTGGTGTTTTTGGGAACAGCCAGGAGCTGTGGGATTGGGGCAGTTTTGGGGTCTGGGGACAGTCAGGAGCTGTGGGATTGGGGCAGTTTTAGGACAGCCAGGAGTGTGGGATTGGAGCGGTTTTGGGGTCTTTGGGGACAGCCAGGAGTGTGGGATTGGGGCGGATTTAGGACAGCCAGGAGCTGTAGGATGGGGGCAGTTTTGGGGCAATTTTAGGACAGCCAGGAGCTGTGGGATTGGGGCAGTTTGGGGGGTTTGGGAACAGCCAGGAGTGTGGGATTGGGGCAGTTTGGGGACAGCCAGGAGCTGTGGGATTGGGGCAGTTTTGGGGTTTTTAGGACAGCCAGGAGCTGTGGGATTGGGGCAGTTTTGGGGCAGTTTTAGGACAGCCAGGAGCTGTGGGATTGGGGCAGTTTTGGGGTTTGGGGACAGCCAGGAGTGTGGGATTGGGGCAGTTTGGGAACAGCCAGGAGCTGTGGGATTGGGGTGGTTTTGGGGCAGTTTTAGGACAGCCAGGAGCTGTGGGATTGGGGCAGTTTTGGTGTTTTTGGGGACAGCCAGGAGCTGTGGGATTGGGACAGTTTTAGGACAGCCAGGAGCTGTAGGATTGGGACAGTTTTGGTGTTTTTGGGAACAGCCAGGAGCTGTGGGATTGGGGCAGTTTTGGTGTTTTTGGGGACAGCCAGGAGCTGTGGGATTGGGGCAGTTTTGGTGTTTTTGGGAACAGCCAGGAGCTGTGGGATTGGGGCAGTTTTGGTGTTTTTGGGAACAGCCAGGAGCTGTGGGATTGGGGCAGTTTTGGTGTTTTTGGGAACAGCCAGGAGCTGTGGGATTGGGGCAGTTTTGGTGTTTTTGGGAACAGCCAGGAGCTGTGGGATTGGGGCAGTTTTGGTGTTTTTGGGGACAGCCAGGAGCTGTGGGACTGGGGAAGTTTTGGTGTTTTTGGGATGGCCGAGCACTGGGAGCCGCCCTGCCTGCCCTCCTGAGCGCAGGGCTGCCTCTGGACATGGTAAATGATAGGAATAAAAGGGGAATACACACGGTGAGAGGCAGATTGGGAAGTCCACGTACCCCGATGATAGCATTCAACTCCGTCATTGTCACTTGCTTGGCACGCTCAACAGCCTGGGCCACCTGCTGTTGGTGCTGTGGGGACACGGGGGCCGCGTCAGCCGCAGCCCAGGAGCCCCCCAGGCGGGGTCCCCCCACTTTTGGGCCCTATTTTGCCCGGTTTTCCCCCATTTTTTCGCCCTCTTTTGGGTGCAGCAGCCTGGGGGCAGCTCCCAGCTCCTCGGGGAGAAGGGGAAGCGGCTCACAGACTTTTTGGGGGGCTCAGTGCTGAGCACAGCCCCTGCTCTGCCCATCCCAAGGGTTTTCCAGGCAGGATTTAAATCCCATTTCTCACATCCCACCCCTCCAGGGACCCAGCAGTGCCCATGAGGGGATGGAAACCCCTGGGAGAAGCTGCACCCCTCGAGCAGGGCGTGGAGAAATCCTTACCTCTTGTGACAGAAAAGGCATGATCTGGGCTAAAATCGTGTTCAGTCTTTTAGCAATTTCTGTCTGAAAAAAGGGAAGAAGGAAAAGCAACAGTCAGCAGCCGGCAGCCTCCCGCGAGGCACGAGGCTTCCCAGCAGCAGCGCTGCGTCCCCTGTCCCTTCCCAAAATCCCCTCCCTGTCCCCTGTCCCTTCTCAAAATCTCCTCTTCATTCTCTCTCCCTGTCCCTTCCCAAAACTCCTTCCCAAAATCTCCTGTGCATCTTCTCCCTGTCCCTTCCCAAAGTCACCTCCCTGTCCCCTCTCCCTTCCCAAAATCCCCTCCTGTGCCTCCCCTCCCTGTCCCTCTCTCTCTGTCCCTTCCCAAAATCCCCTCTTCATTCTCTCTCCCTGTCCCTTCCCAAAATCTCCTCTTGTCCATCTTCTCCCTGTCCCTTCCCAAAATCCCCTCCCTGTCCCTCTCTCCCTGCCCATGGAAGCAGCAGCAGCTCCCAGCAGAGCCCCCAGGAGCCCCCCAGGCTCTCCATGCCAGGGACACATCCCTGTTTTCCCCCTTCCCACCACGGGATCAGCGTCCTGGAGCGGCCCCAGCCCTGCCACACCAGCCTGGGCTTGGAGGAAACACAGCCAGGGACACCCCGGAGCAGCTGCTGCTCCCTGGAGGGGCTGGATCCCAGGAAATCCAGAGTTTGGAGGCCCTCTCCATCCCCCTCCGTTCCCAGGGCTGTGGAGTGGGATCCCAAAATCCACCAGGGCCCTGCTCTGCTCCCTCCCCACGGGCGGCATTCCCTTCGCCAGCCTCACATCCCCACCCAGGAACAGCCTCCAATCCAATCCCAAAGGCCCCTCAGCCCAGGAGACAGCGGGAAAACCCTGCCCTGCCCTGCCTGGAGCCCCCCAGAGCTCCGGCTCCTGCTCCAGGGGCTCCCCACAGAGCTGCAGAGCCCACGGAACATTCCCGGCCATCCTCTTCCCCAGCAGCACTCCCGCTGATTGGGCTACACTTGGTGCTCTTCCCTGGAATTGGCTCTGTGGGAGCTTCCAGGGATCTCCTGGTGGGATGGCCGTGTCCTAAACCAGGGATCTCCTGGTGGGATGGCCATGTACCAATCCAGGGATCTCCTGGTGGGATGGCCGTGTCCCAAACCAGGGATCTCCTGGTGGGATGGCCGTGTCCCAATCCAGGGATGTTCCCAGCAGGAGCAGCCGTGTCCCACTCCAGGGATGTCCTGACAGGACAACCATGTCCCTCTCCAGGGATGTTCCCACCAGGACAACCATGTCCCAGTCCAGAGATCTGACAGGAGCAGCCGTGTCCCACTCCAGGGAATTCCTGACAGGACAACCATGTCCCAGTCCAGGGGTGTTCCCAGCAGGAGCAGCCGTGTCCCAATCCAGGGATCTCCTGACAGGAGCAGCCGTGTCCCGGCTCGCAGGGGTTAACTGCGGCTGCTCCTGGCCAAGGCAGCTGTGAAAACAGCTCCAGCTCCAAGTCAAACACGGCCAAGCGGCCGCGAGGATCCAGCGCCACAACAATGGCCGGAGCCGAGCGCTGGCAGGGAATCAAACGCCCCGAAATTCCTTCCGCCAGCCCCAGCAGCTCGTTATCAATAACACCAGCGATTAACCGGGAGAGCTCCGGCCTCCTGCTGGCAAGGAGCCTCCTTCCCCGGAGAGCCACGGCCACCCCCTGCCCCAAACCCTGCTGTGCTCCCCAAATCCTGCCCCAAACCCCACTGTGCTCCCCAAATCCTGCCCCAAACCCCACTGTGCTCCCCAAATCCTCCTGTGCTCCCCAAATCCTGCCCCAAATCCTCCTGTGCTCCCCAAATCTTGTCCCAAACCCTGCTGTGCTCCCCAGATCCTGCCCCAAACCTCCCCGTGCTCCCCAGATCCTGCCCCAAACCCCACCCCAAACCCCCCCGTGCTCCCCAAATCCTGCCCCAAATCCTCCTGTGCTCCCCAAATCCTGCCCCAAACCCCACCGTGCTCCCCAAATCCTCCTGTGCTCCCCAAGCCATGCCCCAAACCCCACTGTGCTCCCCAAATCCTGCTCCAAACCCCACTGTGCTTCCCAAACCCTGCCCCAAACCCCACCCCAAACCCCAAATCCTGCCCCAAACCCCACTGTGCTCCCCAAACCCCACCCCAAACCCCGCTGTGCTCCCCAAATCCCCCCATGATCCCCAAATCCTGCCCCAAACCCCACCCCAAATCCTCCTGTGCTCCCCAAACCCCACCCCAAACCCCCTGTGCTCCCCAGATCCTGCGCTCCTGCTCCCACACCCCTGGGACACGTCCAGCAGCACCCTGGAATCCCAGCCAAGCCAAAGGAGCTCTCAGAAACCCCCAAGATCCTGATCTGGAGGAAAAATCCCAAAGGCCCCTCAGCCCAGGAGACACTGGGAAAATCCTGCCCTGCCTGGAGCCCCCCAGAGCTCCGGCTCCTGCTCCAGGGGCTCCCCACAGAGCTGCAAAGCCCATGGAACATTCCCGGCCATCCTCTTCCCCAGCAGCACTCCCGCTGATTGGGTTACACCTGATGCTTTTCTTAGCAATTCCAGAGGCTGGGAACGTGCTGGCACACCGTGCCAAGGCAGGGACGCCGGGAAGTGACCAGGGCTTGGACTCGGGTACCCCGGCCACGGCCAAACCAGCGGGATCATCGCGGCCCCGAGCGTGAGGATGCGCGGATCCAGCGGGGCACCACGGAATCCTGGAATGGTTGGGTTGGAAAGGACTTCAAAGCTCGTCCAGTTCCACTCCCTGCACCTTTCCAGGAGCCCAAGGTGCTCCAGCCTGGCTTTGGCCGCTTCCAGGAACGGGGCAGTGACGGGCACCAGTGTCCCAGGAGCCCCCCGGGGAAGGATTCCCGGCCGGTATCCCGCCTATCCCTGCCCAGGGCGGCGGGAAACTGCTGCTGTCACTGTCAGGACACCTGGCTGTCCAGGGCCCTGTGTCACTGTCAGGACACCTGGCTCTGTGTCACTGTCAGGACACCTGGCTGTCCAGAGCCCTGTGTCACTGTCAGGACACCTGACCCTCGGGAGCCCTGTGTCACTGTCAGGACACTCTCAGGAGCCCTGTGTCACTGTCAGGACACCTGGCTGTCCGGAGCCCTGTGTCACTGTCAGGACACCTGGCTCTGTGTCACTGTCAGGACACCTGGCTGTCCAGAGCCCTGTGTCACTGTCAGGACACCTGGCTGTCCAGAGCCCTGTCACTGTCAGGACACCTGGCTGTCCGGAGCCCTGTGTCACTGTCAGGACACCTGGCTGTCCAGAGCCCTGTGTCACTGTCAGGACACCTGGCTCTGTGTCACTGTCAGGACACCTGGCTGTCCAGAGCCCTGTCACTGTCAGGACACCTGGCTCTGTGTCACTGTCAGGACACCTGGCTGTCCGGAGCCCTGTGTCACTGTCAGGACACCTGGCTCTGTGTCACTGTCAGGACACCTGGCTGTCCAGAGCCCTGTGTCACTGTCAGGACACCTGGCTGTCCGGAGCCCTGTGTCACTGTCAGGACACCTGGCTCTGTGTCACTGTCAGGACACTCTCAGGAGCCCCGTGTCACTGTCAGGACACTCTCAGGAGCCCTGTGTCACTGTCAGGACACCTGGCTGTCCGGAGCCCTGTCCCCAGCAGCAGGCTCTGGCCAGCACCAGCCTTTCAGCACCCAACGCTCACCCAACAGTTCCGGCTGCCGAATCCCAGCGCAGCCCCGGGGCCACCTCCGTGCCCAGCCGCAGGAAAAGCTCCTTCCAGGCTCTTTGGCACCGCAGCTTTGATCAGATTATATTTAGCTGCGGCTCCATTAAAGATTTATTCCTGCAGCTCCAGCCATCGGAGCCGGGGTGCGGCGAGCGCCGCTCCGGGAGCCCGGCCCCGGCGGCTCCTGGGTTCCAGAACAAATCCCATCCATGTCCGAGGGGAAAACGGCGCTGGCAGCACCCGCTGCCCTGGGCTGCATCCCGGGAAAAGCACATTCCAGGGGGCAGGAAGGGAAGGAGCTGGGTTTTCCCTGCCCAGGAGCACACGTGACGCTTCCACCCTTCAACACAAAACTTCCGAGCCAAACTCCCCGTTCCACACAGACTTCCCACGTGGGATCCGGCGAGCACGGGGATATTGGATGTCCCAAATATTACATTTACAGCCATGAGCACGAGATTATTCAATCCTCTTTTAAATACTTCCTCGCTTTCCCTTCTCCCATTCCCTGGCACGTTAAACTCCAGTTGTCCCCATTAAAACTTCAAGGGGAGCACCAGGAATGGGGGAGAGCTCAATGCCCGACACCTTCCCCTTCTCAGGGCTCGTTCATCACCTCGCCCAGAGCCCCCGAGCTGCTCCTGCCAAGGAAAGCTCCGTTCCCACCGCGGGTTGCCATGGCAATCCCAGCTCCGCATCCCCTTCCGCTGCCCTGCATCTTCCCTGGACCAGAAACGCCCGGAGGGGGCACGGGGAGAGGCTCCTGAACACCCCAGGAGCCAATCCCGGGATGGTCCCGCTCGTTAAAAAGGGCAAGGAGTGGGGAGAAGCTGAAATCCCCATGAATTCCCCCCCTCGCTCCGCGGCCCTGCCAAGAGCCTGCCCAGAAGCTCCTGGCGTGGGGTTTCAGCGAAACCAGAGAAAACATCTGCACCGGTGATAAATCAACACCGGCAGCGCCTGGCCCCGGCTGGGGCTCCTGTCACCTGCTCTCAAAATGGCCAGAGCATCCCGAGCACTCAGGGACACCGGGAGCTGCTCCTGGCCCCGGCTGGGGCTCCTGTCACCTGCTCTCAAAATGGCCAGAGCATCCCGAGCACTCAGGGACACCGGGAGCTGCTCCCGGCCCCGCGCTGTTCAACGGCCAAGGTGCCCCACACCTCCTGTCCCACAGCTGGATGGGGCAGAGGGGGGTTAGAAATAACCCCAGCACGTGTCAGTCATGGGAGAGGCTCAGAACTTACCCCAAAATCTGGGAGGGCAGAGCTCTGGGTGTCAGGGGACGCCCAGGGCGGGTGGGGACGCTCCTTGTGGCAAAATGTCTGGGTTTGGATGGGCACAGGGCTAACGGGGCTGCAGGGATGTCCCAGCCCGGGGTGACACCCCCAGGCAGAGCCCCCGTGGCACAGGACAGGACACAGAGCCCTCCTGGGCATTGCTCAGCATCCCAAAAACCCTGCACAGGACAGGACAGCCCAAAAAACAACCCCAAACCTGCAGAGAACACCCCGAAACGCACAGCACACACTCCTCGATCTGTCCCCCAGATGGAAAACGTTCTCTGTGGGGCAGGGAAGCTCAGCAGGCCATGGCAGCTGGAGCCCCAGGACAGATTTTGGGCCACGGCAGCCCCAGCCCAGCCTGCCCTCGCTCCTGGGTTCACCAGGACGGGGGGAAGGTGCTGAATGCTGAACGCTGCCCTCCCTCCTCCTGGAAAACCCCAAACCCAGCATCTCCACCTCCTCCAATCCAGGAACCTCCAGAGGTGGAGCACCAGGGATTACCCAGGGCCCTGCACAGACACTTCACCACCAACCCCAGCCCTGTCCAGCGCTCCTGGAGCTCCGGCAGCCTCGGGAACGCGACTGTTCCCTGGGAAAGAACAACTCCATCCCTACACACACACAGGGCACCCCTGAACCCTGCAAACGGGGCTGCAGGAGCACCAGAACCACAGGAGGAGCACCCCACAGCCCCCAGATCCCCCAAACCCTCCTCCCCAGCACAAGAGGAGCACCCCACAGCCCCCAAATCCTCCCCAGCACAGGAGGAGCACCCCACAGTCCCCAAACCCTCCCCAGCACAAGAGGAGCACCCCACAGTCCCCAAACCCTCCTCCCCAGCACAAGAGGAGCACCCCACAGTCCCCAAACCCTCCTCCCCAGCACAGGAGGAGCACCCCACAGTCCCCAAATCCTCCCCAACACAGAAGGAGCACCCCACAGCCCCCAAACCCTCCTCCCCAACACAGAAGGAGCACCCAACAGTCCCCAGATCCTCCCCAGCACAGGAGGAGCACCCCACAGCCCCCCAAACCCTCCCCAGCACAGGAGGAGCACCCCACAGTCCCCCAGATCCCCCAAACCTTCCTCCCCAGCACAAGAGGAGCACCCCACAGTCCCCAAATCCTCCCCAGCACAGGAGGAGCACCCCACAGCCCCCCACACCCTACCCGGCACAAGAGGAGCACCCCAACAACCCACAGCCCCCCAAACTCTCCTCCCCAGCACAGAAGGAGCACCCCACAGTCCCCAAACCCTCTCCAGCACAGGAGGAGCACCCCACAGCCCCCCAAACCCTCCCCAGCACAGGAGGAGCACCCCACAGCCCCCAAACCCTCCCCAGCACAGGAGGAGCACCCCACAGCCCCCCAAACCCTCCTCCCCGGCACAGGAGGAGGAGTAAATCACACGAGGCGTGAAGCACCAGCAGCATTTGTTGAAACCAGGATATTGTCTCTTTAAGCACATGAAAATCAGGCCCTTGAGCAGTGTGGTTCTCACTCGGGCGCACAATTATGGGTACTTTCAGCTGTCTACCACTATTTCAAGTGCTCTCTCCAAGCGGGCTGTCAATGGCATGTTGAAAGCTATTTGTGGCTGCTATCGTTATTAGCAAAGTGGAGAGCCTGGCTGATGAGAATTAAATTCAGGGCGGGGGTGTGGAGGGGCAGGACACAACCCCTCATTAGGGAATTACCACCAGCAACCGGGTAAAGCTGGCCCGGACACCCCCAAAACTCAGCCAGGAGCCCCCCAAAATCCAGGATCCGAGAGAGAATTCCCTCCTGCCTCGGGAGGGCTGAGAGCGCGGAGCACAAATTACTCGGCTTGTGAAGTATTTAGCAAATTATTACCTGGCACTCCTTGCTAACGAGCACGACAGAAAGGATATTGTGCTCCTGGAATATTCCAGAAAGGCACAGACAAAAAGCTGCCTCTCTTCCCCGGGAAGTGTTGGGGGGTTGAGGTTTGTTCCAAGCACAAGGCAGGAAAACAAGAAGCGCTTCTCTGGAGCGTTCTCAGCCATAACAAGAAAATCAAAGGCAGCACAAAGGTTCTGTCCTGCGAGGTGTCCCGTTTCCCCAAGCAAAATGAGTTTTCCTTTTGGAATGGTTATTGCCCTCGGCGATTATCCACGGAGATCTGCACAGAAACAATGCGCGGCCCACGGGGGGAAGAGAAGTTTCTTTTGGAAAAATCAATTAAGCCGAACAAAAAAAAAAAAAAAAAAAAGTTTTGCCGGTGTTTCAAAAGAAAAAAAAAAAATTCCTGATTGGAGTCGGGTTTAGGAAAGCTGAGCCCGGGGAAGAAATCGAGTTCAGCAGGAAGACTGATGTAAGGAACGATTCACTGCAACCGACTGGGGAATCACCTCCTAAATATTCCTTTGCATATGGAGTTGTTTATGAAACTCCATTTTTTTCCTAACGAGAAACAAAACGAGAAAAGAAAGGCGGAGGGGGGGGAGAGGAAGGCCAAAAAAAAACCCCACCACAAACCCCCCCCCAAAAAAAAACCCAACCCCACACGCAGCCACATATGCACACACTTAATATTCAGCGTGGAAGAGATAATCTGTTATATAAGCCCACAGACAGACAATCCCCCTTTGCTTAAAGATGAAGTATCCATCAATGTTTGTCTGGAGCAGATGTAATCACAAGCAGTCAAGTCTGGAGGGCAGGACACTGCATGAATAATTCAAGCACTTCAGTCTACTTGATTGTGTGCAGATAAACACAAGTCAACCGCTAAACAGGTCAGCTGATAAACTTGTTTGTTCAGGACCAGCCACCCTCAGCCAGATGCCGGCAGGACCACGCCGCAATTAGCGGGATGCCTTGCGGGATGCCTGTCGGGGGGGATGCTGCGCCAGGGATGCCTTCCAGGGGATGCTGCGGCCCCAAAAGGGGGGAAACCCTCCCCGAAAAGCCTCCCCGAAAAGCCTCCCCGCTCGCCCCATTTTCGCCTGGAAGCGCAGCCGGGCTGGCTTTGTTTGCTCCGCGCTGCTGTCAATTAAAAGCAGGAGCGGGCTCCGGCTTCCCCGGGCTCCGGCGGGCACGCAGCAGATGTCAGCCCCGGGAAGGGCCCGGCCAGGCACGGGATGCTCGCACAGCTCGCCAGCCGGGCTGCCGGGGCTGGGAAAGGCCGGCACGGGCAGGGAGCGGCAATTCTGAGGCTCCTCGGCCACCCCCGAGCCCCCCGCGGCACACGGGGGATGGAGCTGCTCTGGCAGCACCTCCCAAAGCTCATCCCGCGCTGCCGAACCTCGGGATGCACCCGTGGACCGGGGGGAAAACACTCGGCACGGCCGGGGAACAGAATCTGCCAGCCAGGGAATGAACCCAACATCCCAGAGCACAGTTCCAGCATCTCCAGAGAGGGAATCAACCCGACATCCCAGGGTGTCATCCCAACATCTCCAGCAAGGAAATCAACTCAACATCCCGGGGTGTCATCCCAACATCTCCAGCGAGGGAATCAACTCAACATCCCAGAGCACGAGTCCAGCATCTCCACCAAGGGAATGAACCCAACATCTCCAGCGAGGGAATCAACCCAACATCCTGGAGTGTCATCCCAACATCTCCAGCGAGGGAATCAACCCAACATCCTGGAGTGTCATCCCAACATCTCCAGAGAGGGAATCAACACAACATCCCAGAGCACAATTCCAACATCTCCCAACAAGGGAATCAACCCAGCATCCCAGAGCACCATCTCAACATCCCCAGCAAGGGAATGAACCCAACATCCCAGAGCACAATTCCAGCATCTCCCACCAAGAGAATCAACTCAACATCCCGGAGCAGGGTTCCATCATTTCCCACCAAAGGAATCAACCCAATGCCCTGGAGCAGGATTTCCAGCATCTCCCAGCACCCCAACGTCCCAGAGCATGATTCCATCGTCTCCCACCAAGGGAATCAACATCCCTGGGTGTCATTCCAGCATTTCCCAGCAAGAGAATCAACCCAACATCCCAGAGCATGATTCCATCATTTCCCACCAAAGGAATCAACTCAACATCCTGAAGCACCATTCCAGCATCTCCAGCAAGGGAATCAACTCAACATCCCGGGATGTCATTCCAACATCTCCGAGAGAATCAACCCCACATCCCAGAGCACGATTCCAGCAGCTCCCAGGACCGAGCGGAGCCGTCCAGCAGCCAGGTAGGAAGAGGCTGGGGAGAGGAGCCCCTCTGCCCCAGGAGCCCGGGCTCCATCCCTCCGGGGTCCCTCCAGGGTCCTGCTGAGGTGGCTGTGGGCTCCGTGTCCCTCTGGCCACATCAAACCCATCCCCTCCTCACAGGATGCCGCCCTGGCCCGCCCCACAATCCCGAATTCCAGGTTGTTCCAAGGCCTACCCCACAATCCCGAATTCCAGGTTGTTCCAAGGCCTACCCCACAATCCCGAATTCCAGGCCGTTCCTGAGCCTGGCCCACAATCCCAAACTTTGGGCTGTTCCAAGGCCTGCACCACAGTCCCAAATTCTGGGCTGTTCCCGGGCCTACCCTGCAATCCTGAATTCCAGGTCGTTCTCCATTACCATAATCCTGAATCCTGGGCCATTCCAGGGCCCAGCACCACAATCCCGAATCCTGAGCCATTCCCAGGCCTACCCCACAATTCCAGGCCATTCCCCACCACAATCCCGAATCCCAGGCCGTTCTCCATCACAATCCCAAATCCCAGGCTGTTCTCCATCACCACAATCCCAAACCCTGGGCCGTTTTCCATCACAATCCCGAATCCTGGACCGTTCCAGGACCCAGTACCACAATCCCGAATCCCAGGCCGCTCTCCATCACCACAATCCTGAATCCTGGGCCATTCCCAGGCCTACCCCACAATCCCAGGCCATTCTCCATCACAGTCCCAAATCTCAGGCCGTTCTCCATGACAATCCCAAATCTCAGGCCGTTCTCCATCACAATCCCGAATCCTGGGCCATTGCAGGACCCAGTACCACAATCCCAAACCCTGGGCCATTCTCCATCACCACAATCCCAAACCCCAGGCTGCTCCCCATCACAATCCCAAACCCCAGGCCGTTCCCCATCACAATCCCGAACCCCAGGCCGTTCCCCATCACAATCCCGAATCCCAGGCCATTCTCCATCACCACAATCCCAAACCCCAGGCCGTTCCCCATCACAATCCCGAATCCTGGGCCAGCCCCGAGCCGGCCGCGCTCCCCGGGCTCGGGGTGCCCCACAGCAGGACAGCCGGGCCCCGAGCGGGAAGCAGATATTTATAACAAACTGAAGACTAAGCAGGAATTATTTTGGCTGCCCCGTGACTCGGGAGGGAAGAAGAGAGGCGCGTTCCTGCTTTGCATCTCATCAGCGCCCGGCGAGGAGGGCGATGCCGCTATTAAACCAAAGCACTCTGCAGTTGAATGGGGCTGATTTGCCAGCCCAGAAGTTGATGTCAACTTCTATCTGCCTTAAGTTCTTAATTAGAACTCCTTCTAAAACCAGTAAGCAGCAGCAGCACAAATAATCGGGTCTAATCTCAATAATAACTTTATTCCTTTAAGTTTTACCATCATGTGCGCAGCCTTTAGGCTCTTTACCGATAATCTTATCAAGGTAGCACACCACATTCTGCTGGGGCCTTCTCTATTTTTTCCTTCGGGCAAGTTACACATTACAGGAGACTGGAAGGGAGGGAGAGAACAAAACCCAAACCGACAAAACCCCGAGCAGCCCCAAACATTGCTTCATTTCCCAGATGCAAAGACAGCTCGGTGACGTTGAGCAACACACACACACACACACACGGGGAGCTCTGGAGATAATTCCCTGCTCGCTCTCACGCTCCGGCAGGGCCAGGAGCAGGGGATGACCTTACAAACAGCCCTGTTGTACCCACAACACCAGCGGAGGCCAGCGCAGCCCCTATCGGTGTTTTCCGAGCCTTGGGAACGCGCTATTCCAGGTATTGACCTCCCCAGCACGGGAGGAGAGGCTGTTCTCACCTCTCTGCATAGCCAGCCTGCCTAAAAACCCAAATTCCTGCTGAATATCGACAAAATAAGCCCAGCCAGCGCCACGGAGCCGCGGCTGCCAATTTAACAGCCGGGCCACGGGATCCCACCTGGAGCCACATCCCTGCCTCCAGCACTTATTCCCTATTTAGTGCAATCAGGGCCGATTTTACCTCAGGTGGAGGAAAAGGGCAACAGGAGATCAATCAATCGCAACTTCCCCCCTCGAAATTACTCACCTGTTTGTGCATTTCAATATTCAAACCGTACGACATTTCGTAGTACTGGGGAAGGAGGAGGAAGAAAGAGGAAAAAAAAAAAAAAAAATAGAAATAAATTCAATTAAACACGAGAACCAAGGAGGATTTGAATTCAATTCGCAGGAGGTATTTGCATAAGGTCATTACCAAAAAGCATCCTGGGCAAAAACTGGGCTTAAAGCACGGGTAGCCAAGGAAATTACACCTTATAATAAGCAGATGTTTATGGGTTTAACTGGCAGGCACTTAACGAGGGGACACTCCTTTTGACTCCTGTTTTCTCCTCCTAAGCTACTTAGAAAAACAAAGAGGTGCAGAGCTGGGTGACAGGCGTCTGCTCAGCCCTGGCAGAACAGGTACAGCCCGGAGTCTGGCCAAAAATCCAGCTTCCCACCGAGGGGGGGGGAAGATTTGTTCCCCCTCCAGGGAGCGGGGGAGCCCCGGGAGAGGCCGGGAAAGGGGGGCTGGATCCTGCCAAACCCCTCCGGAACCCCCCCCGAGCCCACCCGGGTGCCCGCCATGCAAATTTAGCTTTAAAAAAAGAGCCTTTCCAGCCAACAAAAGTGCCCGTTTCCCTCGGGAAGGATGGGGGGGAAAGCTGGGCTGGCTCCCGGGTGGCCTCGGGGGCGGCAAGGGGGGGACCCCCAGCAGCACCAGGGTCCCCCCCCCGAGCTCGGGGTCTCTGCTCCAGCCGCCCCCCCCGACCCCTCGGCGGCCGCAGGAGCGCTTCAAAGGGGTTAACAGGAAACTTGGGATTGCGCTTCCAGCCGTCTGGAGCTCGGAGCTCCGGGCACCGCCGCCCCCCCGCGCCGGGGGTCCCCGGGCAGGCAGCGCCCGTGCCGGGGGGGGGTCCCCCGGTTCCCCCCCGTTCGCAGGCTCGCAGCTAATGACATTTGCAGGCTGATCCGAAATCTGATTAAAGTCTCTCACCATAACGTAATGGCGCTGCATTTCGGTCTTCTCGTTCGCCAGCTTGTCATACTCCACTTTGAGGCTGGGGGGGAGAGCGCACGGTGAGACCCCGCGGAAAGCGGCGGGGGGGGGCTCGGGGCGGCCGGGGGTCCCCTCCGGGCTCACCTGTGGTACTGGGCCTGCAGGAACTGGAACTCGTCCTTGATCCGGTCGCAGGACTCGGCCACGGTGAATTTGAAGCCCGGTTGGCCCGGCTGGTGCGGAGCCTGCGGGAAGCGCCGGCGGGGGTTACCGGGGGGGCACCGGGAGCGGCGGGGCGGGCGGAGGGAGGGAGGGGGAGCTGCGGGGTGCCGAGCGGGGGTACCGGGACTCACCGGGTGCCGGCCCTGGGGGTACATGGCCGGGCTGGGGCGCGGTCACTGGGAGCAGCCGCGCCGAGCCTCGCTACGGCGATCGCGACGTGCGGAGCTGCCGCTGCTGCCCGCCGGCCTCGGAGCGCTCCCGGAGAGGCCGAGAACTGAACAAAGGGACGAGAGGAAAGTCCGTGCGGGGGGCGGAGGAGGGAGGGCGGAGGGGGTTGCGGGGAGGGGGTGGGGGGGGGGTTGAGGAGCGGGCCCGGCCGGTTCCCCCCCGCACGTTCTCTCCCCCCCCCCCCCGCCCCGTTCCCGGCCCCGCAACGCCGGGGAGGCGCCCGCGGAGCCGAGCCCAGCCCCGCAGCGCCGGGGCCAGGTGCCGACCCCCCCCGGCCGCCGAGCTCCGCGGGCCTCCGCTTCCTCACCCCCCCCCCCCCCCCTCCCCGCTCCTTCCGGCACTCGCTGGCGGAAAAAAAAAAAAAAAAGAAAAAAATCAAGAAAAAAAAAAAAAAGAGAAAAAATCACCCCCCCCACACCCCGAAAAAAAAAATAAAAATAAAATAGATCAAAAAGCCACAGCGGCAACAACAACAACGCGGCGGCGGGAGGAGGGTCCCGCGGTATTCCTGCGGCCGGGAGAAGGGGAAGCAAAGCCAGGAACTAACGCCGGAGCACGACGGCCATGGAGGAGAGGAGGAGGGGGAGGAAGGCCGTACACATCCGACTTCCCGGGCGCCGCGGACATGCGAGGTGCGAGCGGGTCCCCCCGCCCGGGGGCGGCCGTTCAGCTGCGTCCAGCCGGGATCGCCGTAACTCCGGGAGCCATCGCGGAGCGGGCGCGGAGCGGGGCAGCGGCGCCCGAGCACGCGGTGCCGCCACAGCGCCCGGGCGGAGCGGGGCGGCGGGCGGGGGACAAAACCCGGGCGGCCTCTCCGCCGCCAGCCAATGGCTGCGCGCCGCGCCCACGTGGGGCCGCCGGCGGGGCGCGGCGATTGGCTAGCGCCGGCGTGACGTCACAATGGCAGCTTGTGTCTGAGCGAGGGGCGGCCGCCGGCCACGCCCACCGAGGGCCCCGCCCCGCGCAGGCCCCGCCCCGCCCCGCGCCCCCCGGCCCGGCCGTGCCTCGGGCCCGGCGCTGCCGTAACCCCGCTCCCGCCGCCCGGGGAGGGCTGCGCGGCGCGCACCGGAGCCGTGGCAGCGGATCGCCTCCGCTCCGCCGAGAAAACGCCGAGAAAGCGCTCGGTGCGAGCCCCCCCGCACCGGCAAGGCCGCCCAGCCTCCCCCGGCGGCCGCGCGGCCCCTTTGATGTGTGGTGAGGGCCGCGCTGCTCCCCCTGCGCGCCTCCCCTCACGCCTGAGGGGGTTTAACGAGGAACACGGGTAATGGCGTTAACGTCAGAGCCTCCCGCCGCGCCCCGGGGACACCCGGCTGCGCCCTCGGGGGACACCCCGCGCCCGCCCCACCGGAGCGGGAGCGGCCCCGGTGCCGGCGGCCCGAGGGGAGCGGGGCCCGGGCGGCCGCGGCCCCACGGGCGGGCCGGGCCCGGCCCAGCGCACAAAATGGCCGCTGGCCCGCGCGTCAGACGGAGCCTCCGCCCCACGTGGGGCCGCGCGCCGCTCACCGGCGCTCCGCCAATCACAGCGCGGAGCGGGCCGCCGCTCCGACGCCATTGGCCGGCGGGAGCGGCGCTGTCAATCAAAGCCACGCGGGGCCGCCGGCGCGCAGCCCCCGCCCGCCGCCCGCCCGCCATGGCGGCGTAATTAGCCCGGGCCGGCGCTTCCTCCAGCTCAAACAATCTGTCACCGCCGAGCCGGGCGGGCCGCGGCACCGCCGCGATCTCTGCGCCAACGCCAAGCCTCGCCGCTTTCTCCAGCGGAACCAAGCGCCGCCGTTTAAATAACAAACAGTTGGGCGAAACGCCCCGAAACGCCGCCCCGCTCCTCGCTCCCCGGCGCGGGGGTGCGAGCGCCCCGCTGACCCCCGGGCTGCGGGATGGGGGTGCCCCGGTCCCCCCCCCCCCGCCCGCCGCTAATTGGGCGCGTTCCGGTTGTTGACGTGACGAGCGCTGTCAGCGCACGGCGCTGCTGATTGGCTGCCGCCGCCAGGCCACGCCCCTGCCCCACGTGGGGCGCGGCCGGAGCGCCGCAAAACGCGGAGCGGATAAAGGCGGAGCGGAGTCACCCCCGCGGCCTTCCCGCCTCCTCCGCCATTCCCGGCTCTTCCTAATTCTCACATTCTGCCGCCTCTCGGCCCTTGGAGTTTGGCTTTTCCTCTGCCGAGGCAGCAGATCTTTGTGAATCCCCTGCACTGCACGGGGTGGAGCTGGAGGATCCATTGGGATGGACATCAGGATGGACATTGGGTGTCCATTGGAGCGTCCGTTGGGATGGACATTGGGTGTCCTTTGGGTGTCAGTTGGGGTGTCCATTGGGGAACCCATCAGGATGGACATTGAGTGTCCACTGGGTGTCCGTTGGGGTGTCCATCAGGATGGACATTGGGTGTCCATTGGATGTCCATTGGAGCATCCATTGGGATGGACATTGGGTGTCCATTGGGTGTCCAATGAGCTCCCGGTGTCACACACCGCCATCGCTGCCAGGACATCCCAAAGCAAAGGGAACAGCACTTGGAATTCCTGTCCTTGGGGAGGGACTGGGGGTGGGACACGCTGCCCTTCCAGCTCATCCCGGGCTCATTCCCAGCAGGAAAAGGGGGGGATTGTCCCTCTCTGCCTCCCCAGGTGCGACCCCACTGAGATCCCAGCATCCCAGGGATGTGGAGCTGCTGGAGAAATTCCAGAGCTGGGAATGTTCCCCTGGAGAAGGGAAGGATCCAGGGAGAGCTGGGAATGTTCCCCTGGAGAAGGGAAGGATCCAGGGAGAGCTGGGAATGTTCCCCCGGAGAAGGGAAGGATCCAGGGAGAGCTGGGAATGTTCCCCTGGAGAAGGGAAGGATCCAGGGAGAGCTGGGAATGTTCCCCTGGAGAAGGGAAGGATCCAGGGAGAGCTGGGAATGTTCCCCTGGAGAAGGGAAGGATCCAGGGAGAGCTCAGAGCCCCTTGCAGGGCCTGAAGGGGCTCCAGGAGAGCTGGAGAGGGATTTGGGATAAGGGATGGAGGGACAGGACACAGGGAATGGCTCCCAGTGCCAGGGGGCAGGGATGGGTGGGATATTGGGCAGGAATTGTTCCCTGGGAGGGTGGTGAGGAGCTGGGATGGAATTCCCAGAGAAGCTGTGGCTGCCCCTGGATCCCTGGAATGTCCCAGGCCAGGCTGGACACTGGGAGGATTCAAGGATTCTGTCCAGTCCTCACTCTGTTCCCACTGAGCTGGAAAATGTGGGAAAGGGGGTGATTCCCGTGCTGGGGCTGAGCCAGACTCTCTGTCCCAGGGACTTTCCGGGACCAGACTCAGGGGACGTGAGGCCACGGGGAGAGGAACAGAAAGCGGCGATTTTGCACTGAAAATTCACTTTATTGCTCAAAATAGAAGCCATTAGCTGGGCTGTGCCCCTCCCCCCGTGGTACTTATGGACAAATTCTGATTTTTACTTAATGGTTTCCCTGAAAAGGTTGTAATTTCCTTCCCATTCCCATCGAGCCGCAGCTCCAGCGCCGTTGTGGTGAACTCCAACAGCCGAGGATGGCTCTCGTTAATTGATATTCCTCATGCTGGGACTGCACTGAAAGAGGAGATGTTTTATTTTAGCTTATTAAAATTCACCTGGTTGGGGAAAAAAAAAAATAAAATAAAAGAATCAAAAGAACGATTAGGGGTGAAAGGAAACGTTGTGGTTCATATTGATTTAAGGTCTGCTTAAATTGATATTTGCACATCCCAATTAGAAAGCCGTGATCTTTTCCCAGAACTTCTTCTTTTTCTGAGTTGGGTTTTATTTTTCTGAGGGATCTTAGGAAAAGCCTCGGTGGGAGAAGCTGCGGTCTCCTGTCCCAGCAGGACATCGTGGGGACATCAGTGGGACATCATGGGGATATCATGGGGATATCATGGGGGCATCATGGGGATATCATGGGGACATCATGGAAACATCATGGGGACATCAGTGGGGACATCATGGGGACATCAGTGGGACATCATGGGGACATCAGTGGGGACATCAGTGGGGACATCATGGGAACATCATGGGGACATCATGGGGACATCAGTGGGGACATCAGTGGGGACATCATGGGGACATCATGGGGACATCATGGGGACATCATGGGGACATCAGTGGGGACATCAGTGGGGACATCATGGGGACATCATGGGGACAGCATGGGGACATCATGGGGACATCATGGGGACATCAGTGGGGACATCATGGGGACATCAGTGAGGACATCATGGGGACAGCATGGGGACACCATGGGGACATCAGTGGGGACATCAGTGGGGACATCAGTGGGGACATCATGGGGACACCATGGGGACACCATGGGGACATCATGGGGACATCATGGGGACATCATGGGGACATCAGTGGGACATCATGGAGACATCATGGGGACATCAGTGGGGATATCATGGGGACATCAGTGGGCACATCATGGGGACATCAGTGGGACATCATGGGGACATCAGTGGGGACATCATGGGGACAGCATGGGGACATCATGGGGACATCATGGGGACACCATGGGCACATCATGGGGACATCAGTGGGGACATCATGGGGACATCAGTGAGGACATCATGGGGACATCATGGGGACATCATGGGGATATCATGGGTGACGATCCCTCCCCGGGGATGTCACAGCCCCAAGGGTGGCTTTGTCCCCTGTGTGTCCCCTTCCCGGTGCCCGTGAGGTGGCACAGCCGGGAAAGGAAGCTGGAGATGTCCCCTCCCCTCGGGGGGGAAACCTCGGGCCCAGCTTCTGGCCGGGGGTGTTGTGACATTTGGTGACACCGTCCTGTCCCCGGCAGCCTTTCGGGGAACCGGCGGAGCTGCCCTTCCTTCCCCTTCCCCTTCCCGGAGCTCCCGTGCGCCACCGGCCCCGGTGACCCCTCGGGGGTGTCCAGAGCCCCCCCAGACCCCCAGGAGGCGGCTGTGGGACACAGGGAGGGAGAATCCCTCGGGAAGAGCGTTGTGGGAGGATCTGTTCACCCTCACGGCCACCCCGCGGGGACACCCGGGATGTCCCCGGGGCGCTGCGGGTCACACACGTGTGCGCTCGGAGGCCACACACGCCGCGTGTGTCCCTCGCGTCCCCTCCTTCGGGAGCCGCCCCAGAGGTGACTTTATCGCTGCCGGGGCGGTGCCAGCCCGCTCAGGTGTGTGTTTACACTGCAGGTGACACGATCTCGGCGCAGGGCAGGACCCTGCCTGCCCAATTCCCCTCGCCTTTATCCGAGCGGGGGTTTCGGGGCGGGGGAGCGCTCGGGAAGGAGCGGGCCCGGAGATTCGGTTCTGCCGGGGGCGGCCGGGGATGAGCGGGCCCGGAGATTCGGTTCTGCGGGGAGCCGGATCCGCTCCGGGCAGAGAGCTCTGCCCGCCCCGCTGGGCTCCGGACAGCGCTCAGCCCCGAGCCCCTCCGGCCGCGGGGCTCCCCGGGCTGGCCACGGGAACCCGCGGGAACCGGGAGAACCGGGGAGAACCGGGAACACTGAGGAGAACCCGGGAGAACCGGGGAGAACCGGGGAGAACCGGGAGAACCGGGGAGAACCGGGAAGAACCGGGAACACTGGGGAGAACCCGGGAGAACCGGGGAGAACGGGGAGAACCGGGGAGCATCGGGAGAACCGGGAGAACCGGGGAGAACCGGGAGAACCGGGGAGAACCGGGGAGCATCAGGAGAACCGGGAGAACCGGAGAGAACCGGGGAGAACCGGAGAGAACCGGGAGAACCGGGAACACTGGGGAGCACAGGGAGAAGCGGGGAGCGCTGAGGAGCACCGGGATGGGGCTGGAGCAGCGCGGTGTGGCCGCCGATGTCCCTGCAGGGTGCAGGGGCTGGATGAGACCTTTACCGTCCCTTCCAGACCCTTCCGGGCCCGGTGAGGTTTCCCGGTGGCTCCGGGAGCCGCTGCTGCCACAACAGGCCCCGGTTACCGCGGCCTTTCACCGGCGGAGCTCCCCTGACCTCACCCTCAGCCCGGCCCAACCCGGAGCCTCCCGGGGGGCAGCGCCCCGCCTTGGGACCCCCCAAAACCCCTCCGAGCCCCGGGGAGGCTGGATCCTGGGCTGGAAGGGAGCTCAGAGCTGATGCAGTGGCACCTCTGCCATGGGCAGGGAAAACTCCCAGGAAAACCTGGCCTTGGACACTGCCAGGGGTGGGAATGTCCCACATTAAATCACATTAAAGGACATTAAATCCCAGGGACATCCTCCTCCCGCCCCGTGGCTGGAGCCAGGTCGCTCTGGAATCCTTATGGATGGTCCGGGATGTTCCTGGGTGTTCCTGGATGTTCCTGGGTGCTCCTGGATGCTTCTGGATGTTCCTGGGTGTTTCTGGATGTTTCTGAGTGCTCCTGGGTACTCCTGGATGTTCCTGGATGCTCCTGGATATTCCTGGGTGCTCCTGGGTGTTCCTGGATATTCCTGGGTGCTCCTGGATGTTCCTGGGTGCTCCTGGGTACTCCTGGATGCTCCTGGATGTTCCTGGGTGCTTCTGGATGCTCCTGGATGCTCCTGGATGTTCCCGGGTGCTCCTGGATGCTCCTGGATGTTCCCGAGTGCTCCTGGATGCTCCTGGGTGTTCCTGGATGTTCCCGGGTGCTCCTGGATGCTCCTGGATGTTCCCGGGTGCTCCTGGATACTCCTGGATGTTCCTGGATACTCCTGGATGTTCCTGGATACTCCTGGATGTTCCTGGATACTCCTGGATGTTCCTGGATACTCCTGGATGTTCCCGAGTGCTCCTGAATGTTCCTGAATGTTCCTGGATGTTCCTGGATGTTCCCGGGTGTTGTCCCGTGCCCGCCACCCCCGGATCCCAGCCCCGATCCCTGGGGCTCCCCTGCCCTCCCCTCCCGGGGCAAACAGCTCAGCCCCGGCTGCTGCTGAGCGCTGTCTAATTATAGATATTAGATTGCAAATGGCTTTTGGGCCTGCTAATGGTATTACTGGTGTTATTCTTCTACTTGTTAATTATAACCAATTTGTTTGGGATGCCTTCCCAGTTTTCGGCTGTAATTGCTCTCCCCATTCCCTGATGGCTGTGACTCAGCAGAAACTCCGCAGTTTCGCTCAGGGATGAGGTTTCTCTCTGTCTCTCCTGCCAAGCGTGGCTGCAGACGCTGCCTGAGCTGCGCGGCTACTGCTCCCAGCCCGCCGGTGGCCACGGGAGGGGCCGGGACACGGGCGGGGCCGGGATCACGGCAGCTCCGCGTTCCCCGAGAGCCCGGGCTCAGGTTTGGGATGCTCTGGAGGAGCCGGTACCCACTCCGGGCTGCGATCACAGCAGCTCCGCATCGCCAAAGTGCTCGGTCTCAGGTTTGGGATGCTCTGGAGGGGCCGGTACTCACTCCGGGCCGGGATCACGGCAGCCCCGCATCCCCCGAGCACCCGGGCTCGGCTTTGGGATGCTCTGGAGGAGCCGGCTCAGGGCTGTGACCCGTGAAACATCCCAGGATCCCGCCTGTGAAATCCCAGCGGCCAAAGGCTTAGCCCGGGCGGAGGGGGGAGGATATTAAAGGGATTGTTTTCTTTTTCTTATTGCTAAATTCTTAAGAAGTTTGCTCTTCTCCTCTGGCCGGCATTAACTGCAGATAAGTTATTTGGAAAGCGAGTATTTCAGCAGAACAGCCGCTCAAGTAGCCTAATACACACATTAGAGTCTATTTGCACTTAAAAGAAGTGGGAGGTATTAAATCAGCCCCTGGCCAGATAGGCATTGTATAAACAAGAGCTGTTAACTCCTACTTGATAGCGATGATAGCGAGGGAAAGCAAAACAGCCCCGCGGTGTCACCAGCGGCCTGACACCGCTCCTTGTAGGTCTGGGCAGAGAGAGAAAACAAACCCCTGGGAGCTCCTGCCTGCGGGAGGGCTGCGGGATGATCCCAAAGCCTCTCCCGGCCCGGCAGCCGCTCCCAGCCCCGCGGGGGACGCGCTGGTGGGACCCGCGGCGGCCACCAGGAGATGGGGACAGGTCCTGGGCGTGGAGAGGTTTCCATCCTGGATCCCTCTCGCGGGGCTGGGGGGAGGCTGCTGCCGAGGTATTAATGAAATTTATGAGTCAGAGCCAGCAAAAGAAACTGTTTTCAGCTGACTTCACTCACCACTTCCTCTCCTCGCCTTCGCCGCTCCCGGCAGCCCACTTATCCCGGCCTGGAGCCGTGCCCGCCGCCCCTGCCCGGAGCGCCCGGCCCCGCTCCCTCCCTCAGCCACTCTCGAGCTGTTCTCTGCGGCTAATCAAATGTCAAAATCAAATGTCAAAACAAGCTGCCCCTGGGATTTGGAGAGCTTTTAAGCAGGAAGACGCTGAGCGGGAGCGGCCCCAGCTCAGCGCTGCTCCCGGGAGCTGCGGGGCTCTTTGGGGTCTCTCCTTTGGGGGATTGTGGAGCTGACAGCACTGACCCCATGGCTCACCCAAAGGCAGCACTGATGGGGCTGGGGCTGCTTCCATCCATCCATGGATCCATCCATCCATCCATCCATCCATCCATCCATCCATCCATCCATCCATCCATCCATTTTCCATCCAGGCAGCCCCAACATCCCCATTTTTGTGCCCCATTCCTCAACTCTCTGACCAAACCTCAGGCCGCAGCCTCAGCCTCCCTTCCCACCCCAAACCCTCCCCGAGCTCTGCCTTTCCAGCTCTGCCGGATCTCCCTCCCAAAGCTCCCCCCGAGCCCCCCCGGTGCCAGGGGCTGTGCCGGGAGGGGACAGGCGGCGGCTTTGTCCCCGCGGGACGGGGAGAGCGCTGCGGGTTTGTTCTGGGACGATGAATGGATTTCAGTGTTTGACCGACGCCGCCGGGAATGCCAGGCCCGGGGGCTGGGCAGCGGGGCTGGCACTTGTCAGCTCGGGTTCCTGCGGGAGGGAGCGGCCTGCTGTCCCCTCTGTCCCTCTGTCCTCCCCTTTGTCCCCTCTGTCCTCTCCTCTGTCCCCTCTGCATTCCCCTCTGTCCCCTCTGTCCCTCTGTCCCTATCTGTCTCTCTGTCCCTCTGTCCCTCTGTCCCTCTGTCCCCTCTGTCCCCTCTGTCCGGAGGGGCCGTTCTGGGAAGAGCTCGTGGCCAAGGAAGATCCAGCAGCCCCTGATCTTTGTTATCCCGCCGGGAATTTCGGGCAGGGTTCCAGGCTCCGGAGAGAGCCCGGGCTGTGCCGGGAGCGGATCCGGGAGGAGCCGGGAGATTTCCATGGGGGTCCAGCACAGGCACTTCCCTGCTGCGGTGCTGGGCGTGGGGCACGGCTCAGCCCAGCCCGGAGTGGGAATTCCCGGGGGAAAAGGCGATGGAATTGCAGCCCTGCGTCCCAAAGAAGCGGAGAGGGCCGGGCCGGGAGCTGCCGGGTGATGCTGGAGGAGCGGCCCCGAGAGAAGGGCCCAGCCCAGCTCCCGGTGAATCATCCCGGGCACGGAGCAAGGGCAGCAGCTGCCTTCCCCTGCGGGCTTTGGGAGCAGCTCTTGAGGAGTCCGGGCTTTCCAGTCCCTGTGAAATCACAGGATCAGGGAATTCCGAATGGTTTGGGTTGAAAGGGACATGAAAGCTCGTCCCATCCCACCCCTGTCATGGCAGGGACACCTCCCACCGTCCCAGGATGCTCCAAACCCATCCAGCCTGGCCTTGGACATTCCAGGGATCCAGGGACAGCCCCAGCTGCTCTGGGAATCCCATCCCAGCCCCTTCCCACTCTCCCAGGGAACAATTCCTGCCCAATTCCTCACCCCACGTGCCTGGACTGTGCTCCCACAGCTCCTGCCCCCGCTGCCCCTCAGCCCGGTGCTCCAGGGCTGGAATGCCGGTTTGGGGGGCAGCACCCAGCACCGGGGGTGATTTCTGCTCCGCTGGGGCCGGGACAGACGAGGGAGCTGCGGGAGGTTCTGGATCTGAGGGAGCTGCTGGAACTGCGGCAGGTTCTGGAGCTGCGGGAGCTGCAGGAGCTGAGGGACCTGTGGGAGCTGCAGGAGCTGCAGGAGCTGCGGGAGGTTCTGGAGCTGCGGGATCCGCGGGATCTGCGGGATCTGTGGGATCTGCGGGATCTGCGGGATCTGTGGGATCTGCGGGATCTGCGGGATCTGCGGGATCTGCGGGATCTGCGGGATCTGCGGGATCTGCAGGATCTCCCTGCGGGCCGGGGCTCCAGGGCAGCCGCTCTGGATAACCCGGCTCATTCCGGCTGCTCCGCGCTCCCAGCCCAGCCGGCTGCGACGTCCCCGGCTCTGCTCCGCTTGTGCAACGAGCCCGGGGCTGAGCCGGGAGCCGAACCCACGCTCCTGACCCGGCCACAGCTCGCCCACGGCGGGCACAGGCTGGGACACGCTCGGCTCCGAGCTTCCCGGAGCTGCCCTGCGCAGGGAGCACGGGAATGCATCCACGGGGCTCCTCCGCTCTGGGAACCTCTGATCCCGGCCCTGTGGCTGCACGGGGAGGATCCAGCTCTGTTTCATGCAATCCCGGGGTGGTTTGGAATCCGGGGAACCTTAGAGGTGATCCCATCGCACCCCTGCATGGACAGGGACACCTTCCACTGTCCCAGGCTGCTCCAAGCCCCGACCAACCCGGCCTGGGACATTCCAGGGATGGGCAGGCACAGCCTGGGCTGGTGGAAGGGGTCCCTGGAAGGTCCTTGAAGGTCCCTTCCCACCCGAACCATCCCGGGATTCTGGGATTCCGAGGGAATTCCGAGGGATCCCGGCTCCTCCCCGGTGCCAGGGTGGCCGCTCCGAGGGCTCTGTGGGTCACGTCCCCCTCGTGCTGTGGCTCCATCAGCTCGGTTCCCCCGGTTCCAGCTCACGGAGGGGCTTCGGAGCCCAACCTCCACCGTCCCCAGACCCAAGGGAAAGGAAAAAGCCCAAATGATGCCCCCGGAGCAGGAGAAATTCCTGCTCGGATGACGAACATTCCTATTTCTTGCTTTAGGAGAGAGCAGGGAGAGGTGCCCGAGGCAGCATTTATCAGGGGTGCCTGCCAAGGGGCACCAGACAGCCCCAAATAAACCCAAAATCAGCGGGATCACGGCCCTGCTGTTCCACCTTTGGATGGAGGAGTGGAGCTCCGAGTGACCCCCGAGCCCCGAGGAGCCCTCCTGGGTCCCTTTCAGCTCCTTCATTATCCCGGGCAGCCTCGGAAAATCCTCCCCAGACGATGCTCCGGAGGAATCCGGCCTGGCCATCAGAGAGGCCGCGTTCCCGAGCTGTTATTTTATTAAATCATTAAAAGACACTTCTTTAATAGCTCCAGAAATATCTTTTTTTTTTTTTTTTTTCATGTGGCTGGAGCTGCTCCCACCTGGAACCGGCACAAATCCTCCCGCAGGTTCAAAGCTGTGTCTGCCTTCCACCGCTCCGCCGGGAATTGGGGATAATTGGGACGAGCGCGTTCAAAGGAGCCGGAGCTCGGCGGGGCTGACCCCGCTCGGTGCCCGAGCCACCGGCACCGGGGCCGCGGTCCCGGGGGACAATTCACGGCCCAAAACCCGGAGCCAGCCCGGCCCCGAGCCCGCAGCCTGCCCGGACACGCTGCGGGGAGATGAAAGCTCCCGCTCGGCTGCGGGGAAATGCGAACGCTCCTGGAACGAGCTGTTAATTGTTAAACCTCAACATTTCGGGACAATCGCCCCCGGAACGGCTGGAGCGGCTCCAAGCGGGGCCAGAGCTCCCCGGGAATGGGATCGGCCAGGGGAGGATGCGAGGATGAGGAGGGGAACTGGAGAGGTGGGAGAGGAAAGGGGACCTGGGCACAGCTCTGGTGGCCACGGCTCGAACCCCACGGGGAGCCCACGGAAAGGGAGAACCCCCGGTGGAGCGGGAGAGGCTGGAGCTGCTCCTGGGAAAGGCTGAAATGGCCCCGGGGGATGGCACGGAGGCTCCAGCAGCTCCTCCCGAGCCCAGGGCTGTTCCCAGCTCGTTGTCACCGCGGCCGTCGCTGCCCCGGGGCTTTGAGGTTCCAGCCGGAGCTGCTCCCTCCCTCCCTCCCCGCCCTCCCGGGGCTGAGCTCCGCTGCTCCTGCCCCAAAAGGGGAGGGACAGCTGGTGCGACCCGGCCAGAAGCGACCCCAAACCCCCCCTGAGCCACACACCCCAAAAGGGGAGCCCCGGCCCCGCAGCCCGGGGTCCCTGCGGGAGGAACACGTTCCAGAGAACCGGGATATTTTTTTTTCCCCTGGTTTTGGGAAGACAGAGACCCCCCCGGGCGGAGAGCGGCTCCTTCAGAGCCGGGTTTCAACAACCAGGAACTCGTGTGTGTCTTGGACTGGGATCCAGCGCGGCTGGGGCCATGTGCAAGATGTAATTTAAGCTCCAGCTCCGGGCCCAAATGTTCTCCAAGTGCGGAGGTTTTGGCACCGAGGGTTTGGTTTGGTCCCAGCTTTCATGGCAAATTGAATAATCACAGGAGGGGGAGGAACGGGGAGAGAGCAAGAGAGAGAAAAAAAAAACCCGAAAAACCCCAACAACTCTCGACAGTTCTTCCAAAAGTGGAAAGAACCAAAACACATTTTGGCTTGCTCAGCCCTGAGCCGGAGTTATTTCCCTCTAGATCTGGAGCAGCTTTTCCAACAACCTTTTTCAATTTAGCTTTTTATTAAAATCGAGCCGTGCCCTGGCAGATCCTCGGGGCTCTGCCTCCTGCCACGGCCGTGCCCGGCTCTGCGGCTCCCGCTCGTGCTGCTGGCACCCCAACAAACATTCCCGATCCGGGGGAGCAGCTGCCCGGCCAGAGAGCCCCGGGCACGGCTTTCAATCACCTGCTGCTGCTGCTGCTGCTCTGACTCGCTGGCCTGCCCCGTCTTTTAATTATTCCCACGTTTAGGCTTTGCTGCGGCTTACGGGATTTTTCCCCTCCAATTGTTTTTCCTGACAGTTAGCCCTGCTGGCTGGAAAAGCTCGGGTCGAGCCTTGGACACGGAGCTCAGCACCAAAATCCAAAAGTTCCCTCCTGGCTGCAGGAGCTCGGTGCTGGGAGCAGCCCTGGATCAGGAGCAGGATGGGGACTGGCCTGGGCTCAGCTGGGACGGGATGGGGCAGTTTGGGGTGGTAGGAGATGTCCCTGGGCTCAGTTTAGAGGGGATGGAGCAGTTTGGGGTGGTGGGAGATTTCCCTGGGCTCAACTGGGACGGGATGGAGCAGTTTGGGGTGGTGGGAGATGTCCTTGGGCTCAGTTTAGAGGCGATGGGAGCAGTGGGAGATGTCCCTGGGCTCATTTTGGAGAGCTGGAGCAGTTTGGGGTGGTGGGAGATGTCCCTGGGCTCAGCTGGGAGGGGATGGAGCAGTCTGGAGCAGTGGGAGATGTCCCTGCCCTGGCTGGGGTGACACCAGATGATTTTCAGCTCCCATCCCATCCCATCCCATCCCATCCCATCCCATCCCATCCCATCCCAGACCCCTTCCCAGCCGACTCCTGCAGCCGGAGACCCCCCAGCTCCAAGCCCCGCCTGTGAAGCCGCAGCCGAGGCCCTGCAGGGAGAACTTTGGGGTGCCCAAAGGGGGTGTGGGGTCCCGGCCGAGCCCCCTCCAGCCCCGCCCTGCCCCAGCCCCGCTGCAATCAGCCGGGAGGTCGCTGTTAATCAGCTACAAGCGATTAAACCACCGGCCCCGGCGCTCGGCTGCCGCCTTCGCCAGGAATTAGACCTCCATAAAATCAAGCAGCATGAATCTCCGAGATTTACACGCTGCTTTCTTAACAGTTCTCAGTATATTTCAGTAGTTAATAAAACTAAACGCCGCTTTGTGTAAAAGGTAATGGATTCCAGTCGAGAGGGGGGTGGGTTTTACTGGAGTGCTCAGCCAACACCTCCAACGCTCACCTCGCAATCCACTCGCTGCAGATTAAAAGCAGATTTATCACAGATGTGCCTCAACATTATGCTTGGCTTGAGCCATTAGACTCCTGGAGTTTAAAGGTTAGGCTTTAATGACTTCAAGGAAGTCGGGTGCTTTCTAAAGCTCTAAATAAGCGGCTGGGACACTGCTGGCATTCCCAAACAGGGCAGACTGGTTACGGGCAGAGGATGCAGAATTCCCACTCCGGAGTCTGCTGGGCACAGCCCTTTGAAGCCGGCCCAGAGCAGGAGTTTTACCCTCATGCAAATCCAGAGTCAATTATTCACCAGATGAAAGGGAGGGCCTGGAGAATTGGGTGGGGGAGCGGCTTGGGATCCACAGGGATGGGATGGGATGGGATGGGATTGATGGGATGGAATGGGATGGGATGGGATGGGATTGATGGGATGGGATGGGATGGGATGGGATCCATGGGATGGATGGGATGGGATGGGATGGATGGGATGGGATGGGATGGGATGGGATGGGATGGGATGGGATGGGATGGGATGGGATGGGATGGGATGGGATGGGATGGGATGGGATGGGATGGGAGAGGGGCTGCAGGTTGTGCTGCCCCAGGAAAGAATCCTGGAACGGGACATTAAATGTGGCAGGGACACCTCCCACTGTCCCAGGCTGCTCCAGGCCCCGTCTGGGACACTCCAGGGATGGAACAGCCGCCCCCTCTCCAGACAGCTCCTCCCAGCAGCTCAGCCCGGGTGTGTCCCACGGCAGGAGAGGGCGGGAGCGGTGCAGGGCTGGAAGTGACACCAGGGGAAGGATTCAGCTTTCCTTGGAACAGGGATGGACCCCGGCCCTGCCCTGACCCCGCCTCTGCCCCCGCAGGGGAGCCCAGAGAATGGAGAGTCCGGAGTGTCCGGAGTGTCCTCAGTGTCCAGAGTGTCTGGAGTGTCTGCCAGGCTCTGCCTGGGGCCAGAGCATCCCAGAACATCCCAGAAAGTCCCAAAGCATCCCAAAGCATCCCAGAGCATCCCAGAGCATCCCAGAGCATTCTGGAGCATCCCAGAACATTCCAGAACATCCCAGAACATCCCAGAACATCCCAGAACATCCCAGAACATCCCAGGACATCCCAGAGCACCCCGGAGCATCCCAGAACATCCCAGAAAGTCCCAAAGCATCCAAGAGCATCCCAGAACATTCGAGAACATCCCAGAGCATCCCAGAACCTCCCGAAGCATCCTGGAGCATCTCAGAGCATCTCAGAACATTCCAGAAAGTCCCAAAGCATCCAAGAGCGTCCCAAAGCATCCTGAAGCATCCCAGAACATCCCAGAACATTCCAGAACATCCCAGAACATCCCAGAACATTCCACAACATCCCAGAGCACCCCAGAGCACCCCGGAGCTGTTGGTGGTGGTGGAAGATCCCAGTGGAGCAGCCGTGAGTGTTTGATGTGGTTTAAATTAACCCCGATCGCTGCCTGGTGTTTTAAAAAGACTTTTTCCAACATGTGGGAATAAGGAAGGAGGAGAGATCCCTCCCGAAACTCCTCCTGGATAAAATCCACTTTAATCCATCACGAGAAGGGAGAGACATCACCTGGACAGGTGGGATGGTGGAATAATTGCAATCAATAAATCAATAAATCAATAAATCCAATCATTAACGAGAGGGAAGAATTTGCATTCCCGACTTTTCCACAACGCCTGCTCGGTTGTTTTTTTCTTAGGGGTTTTTGTTTTGGTTTTGGTTTGGTATTTTGTGGGATTTTGTGGGTTTTTGTGGGGTTTTTTTGTGGGTTTTATTTCCCCCCCCAAGCAGATTTATTTTGTTTCCTGAGGCTTCGGAGAACGCAGGGATCCGGGATTGGGGCCGTTATCGAGGGACAATTCCAGAGGCTGTGGAATGTCAGGGAACTGAGCGCTCCATTAAGATTTCCCTGTGAAATTGAGCGCCTTTATTGCCTTAAATGAGAGTTACAGCCCAACACCGGCCCCGAGCAAATCCTCAGCCCGGGGCTGCTCCCGGTGCCCGGAATTGTGGGAATACCGGGGCTCCAGGCAGGGGGATCCCGGGATGGGGGACAAATCCTGCTCCTGGTTCCCATCCCAGCTTCCCACCGAGGTGTCTGGGATGGCTCCAGGTTCCACCGTGGATGGCGGCGGCTACGGACGCTGCCAGAAAATATCTGCATCATTCCCAGATATCAGCAGCATTCCCAGATATCAGCATCATTCCCAAACATCTGCATCATTCCCAGATATCAGCATCATTCCCAAACATCTGCATCATTCCCAGATATCAGCAGCATTCCCAGATATCAGCATCATTCCCAGATACCAGCAGCATTCCCAAACATCTGCATCATTCCCAGATATCAGCATCATTCCCAAATATCAGCATCATTCACAAATATCTGCATCATTCCCAAACATCTGCAGCATTCCCAGATATCAGCATCATTCACAAATATCAGCATCATTCCCAGATATCAGCAGCATTCCCAGATATCAGCAGCATTCCCAAATGTCAGCATCATTCCCAGATATCAGCATCATTCCCAAACATCTGCATCATTCCCAGATATCAGCAGCATTCCCAGATATCAGCATCATTCCCAGATATCAGCAGCATTCCCAAATGTCAGCATCATTCCCAGATATCTGCATCATTCCCAAACATCTGCATCATTCCCAAACATCTGCATCATTCCCAGATATCAGCATCATTCCCAAATATCAGAAGCATTCCCAGATATCTGCATCATTCCCAGATATCAGCAACATTCCCAAATATCAGCATCATTCACAAATATCAGCATCATTCCCAAACATCTGCATCATTCCCAAACATCTGCAGCATTCCCAGATATCAGCAGCATTCCCAGATATCAGCATCATTCCCAGATATCAGCATCATTCCCAAACATCTGCATCATTCCCAAACATCTGCATCATTCCCAGATATCAGCATCATTCCCAAATGTCAGCATCATTCCCAGATATCAGCAGCATTCCCAGATATCAGCATCATTCCCAGATATCAGCAGCATTCCCAAATGTCAGCATCATTCCCAGATATCAGCAGCATTCCCAGATATCAGCATCATTCCCAAACATCTGCATCATTCCCAAACATCTGCATCATTCCCAGATATCAGCATCATTCCCAGATATCAGCAGCATTCCCAAATATCAGCATCATTCCCAGGGAGGGAGCAGGGCGGTCACGGCCCCTTCCAGCTCCCCCAGGGATGGACACCCCTGGAGTGAGGGATCCCAGCCCTGCCCGGGAGCGGGACAGAGGGGTGTGGAGATGGGATGGGGCCGGCTGCAGGATGGGGGCACAGGGAGAGCTCCCTGGAAGGGGCCAGGGACAGGTGTCAGCTGAATCCAGACAGGGATTCCATGTCCTGGACAGGATTCCCTGTCAGGGGTCCCGGGTTATGGACAGGATTCCCTGTCAGGGATCCCAGGTTCTGGACGGAATTCCCTGTCAGGGGTCCCGGGTTCTGGACAGGATTCCCTGTCAGGCATCTCAAGCCCTGGATACTGGTCCTGGGTCCCAGACAGGAGCTCCATGTCCCGGTTTGGGGTCCCCGGTCCCAGACAGGAGCTCCATGTCCCAGTTTGGGGTCCCAGCGTGGATTTATTTCCCGGTGTCCGGGAGCCCACGGGCACCACAAACCCGGCTTGGAGGAGAGCCCAGCGCGGCCCCAGCCCCCAGGCCGGGGGTCCCTCAATGTTTCCTCAACTCAGGGGGTGACAAAACGCCAGGAGGAAAAGCTGGGAAGGAGGAAAGGGAGCTTTCCTTGTCCGGGAAGCGCTGGCAGGGCGGGGGAAGCGCTCTGAGCTCTGCCTGTCTCCCGCGGAATAAGCTCGGCTTTCGTGGGCTCGGGACCTGCAAGGCGCAGCTGACAACAAAGATGTTCCACTAAACCTAACACGAGAGGGAAACAGCTCCAGCACACAGCCAGTAATTAGAATCTAATTAATTTGCATTTCACAGGAGAGGCAGAGATGTCAGAGGGAAGGAAGAGAAACCCCTCCTCGCCGAGATGAAAGGGCCGGAGGAGGAGAGCGAGGGGGAGACTCGGAGCGCTCCCCGCGCCGGGAGCCGGGCGGGATGAGCGGGATTAAACGGGAGCAGGTGGGAAGATGACAGCTCTGGGAGCCGCGGCCAGCAGAGGTGTCTGCGGGTCAGAGGAACGGCGCTGCCAACATCCAAACCGCGACTTTTCCCGGGGAGCAGCATCCCCGCGCCTCCCTCCCGCAGCCGGGGGCAGAGGAAGACAAAAGGTGCCGGTGTGGGGTCGGGACCGCGGGGAGGAGCAGCCCCGGGCCCGGCAGCTCCTTCCCGAAAGGAATCCTGGCGGTGTGATCCTGCCGCTGCTCCCACCCCGGCTCCTCGCGCTGCTCCCGAGAGGAGAAACATCCCGAGCCGCGGAACATCAAGGGAAGATTTACAGCTTCTTTCCATAATGATGACACCAGGAGGGAGATTTCGCTGTCAGAGCTGCTGGCGCAGCCACGGGAGCCCTGGGGGAGGAAAACAACCCTCACAGCCCGGAGTGCTCCGTGATTGTCATCCCTGCCTCATCCCTGTGTCCCTGTCCCATCCCTGTGTCCCTGTCCCATCCCTGTATCCCTGTCCCATCCCTGTCCCATCCCTGCCTCATTCCTGTGTCCCTGTCCCATCCCCGTGTCCCTGTCCCATCCCTGTGTCCCTGTCCCATCCTTGTGTCCCTGTCCCATCCCTGTGTCCCTGTCCCATCCTTGTGTCCCTGTCCCATCCCTGTCCCATTCCTGTGTCCCTGTCCCATCCCTGCCTCCATGCTCCAGGTCCCTGCCCAGGGAATCCTGGAATGGTTTGGGTTGGGAGGGACCTTAAATCCCCCCCAGCCCCACCCCAGCCATTCCAGGGACACCTTCCCCTGTCCCAGGGTGTCCCAGCCCCAATGTCCAGCCTGGCCTGGGACATTCCAGGGATCCAGGGGCAGCCCCAGCTGCTCTGGGTACCTGTACCAGGGCCTGCCCACTCTCCCAGCCAGGAATTCTTTCCCAACATTCCCAGTCTCAGCCTGAGACCATTCCTTGTGTCCTGTCCCTCCATCCCCTGTCTCCAGTCCATCTCCAGCTCTCCTGGAGCCCCTTCAGGCCCTGGAGAGGCTCTGAGCTCTCCCTGGATCCTTCTCCTCTCCAGGGGAACCTTCCCAGCTCTCTAAAATTTTGGGATTTTGGGGAAGGAGAAGCAGTTGTTGTCCCTGGGATCCCCTTGTTGGAGCCAGCAGCACCCGGCCCAGCCCAGCCAGGGAGGAGCAGCCTCATTTTCCTCCCCCTCCCCACTGGAGCTTCCTGAACCTTCTCCCTGGGCACATCCCTGTCCTTCGCTGGGGCTGCCTGGGGACGCACATCTGGCACATCGGGCACATCTGGCACATCTGGCACCGGGAGGCCACGCGGGGCCGTCCCCGGCACCGGGGCAGCGCCGGATGCAAACGAAACCCAAATGCAGCCAAAGGGGGATGCAAAGCGATGCAAATGGGGAGCGGCTGCGGGCCCGGGTGGGGCCGGGGGACACGGGGACAGCGGGGACAGCGGGGACAGGGTCCCCCAGCCCTGCCCCACACCCCGAGAGGCCGGAGAGGAGCGGGGTGCAGGGTGGAGAGGGGGGGATCACCCCGGAGTCACAGTTCAGGGAAACCCCCGGCAGGGCAGGGAGAGGGGCTGGGGAAAGGTCTCCAAGCCCAGCTGGGGCTTCCTTCCCTGGGCTCGGCTCCGAGTTCCCAGAGCCCGGGCAGGGCCATTCCAGTTCCCAGAGGAACCATTCCAGTTCCCAGAGCCCGGCCAGGGCCATTCCAGCTCCCAGAGCCCGGCCAGGGCCATTCCAGCTCCCAGAGGAACCATTGCAGCTCCCAGAGGAACCATTCCAGTTCCCAGAGCCCGGGCAGGGCCATTCCAGCTCCCAGAGCCCGCTCCAAGGTCGTTTTCCCTTTTTTCCTGCCGATGCTTTGCCCTCCAATCGCGGCGCGTTTGCAGCACCAAATCAGCTCTGCAAACACGCCGAGGGGGGATTTATTTTTCTTGAAAGCAAAATAACTAAACAGCACATCAGAGGGAAGGCATTTAACTCAGTCGGCTCCTTTCTTTTGTTGGGAATCAAAGCGATGATGATTTGAGCAGGTTTCTCCCAGGCATCCCAGCCGGGCGCTGGGAAATGTGCGGCAGACGCGGCCGGAGCAGGGTTTGGGGTGCTCGGGGACAGGAGATGGGGCTCCCGCTGCTCCTGCCGGTCCCAGGGGGTGACAGGCACACGGCTGGCCGGGCACAGGGGGGCCGCAGGTCCTGGCACGGGGGAGGGAGGGATGGGAGCGATGCCGGGAGCGGAATATCCCGATGGGAGCAGCGTTTGGATGGCTCCCTCCTTCCTTTCCTCTCCAGGCAAAACAAACCAAGCTCAGCCCCCTCCCAGCGCAGCTTTTCAGCCCCCTCAGCCCCATCCCAGTCCCCGGGTGCGGGATCCGGCTGGAATTGGCCGTGGGATGAGGTTGTGAGGATCGGAGCCGCTGGAAGCCGGGGCCTGTGCGGCTCCCGGGAGCTCCTGTCCCCATGGAGAGCCCGCTGGGGTCCGGCTGGAGCCCCCTGTCCCGAGGGGCTCCGTGCCCTGGGGGCGATCCCTCCTTGCCAGCCCTGGGAAAAAGAGCCCACGGAGCTCTTGGAAACGCCACAATCCAAAAAAACCGCGCGGATGTGGCGCTCGGGGACACGGTTTAGGGGTGGCCACGGCAGTGCTGGGCTCAGTGATCCTTGGAGGGCTTTTCCAGCCTTGAACCATTCCAGGATCCCGGGATTCGGAACGGGGAGGCGCGGCTCGCTGCGGCTCTGGCCGCTGGCTCCTGGCCAGGGAAGGCGACACGGGGACAGGGCCGAGCCTGGGGACAGGACAGGGCCAGGCATCACCTCCAGGATGTGCCGCGCTCCAAAGCGGCTCCCCAGAAAGTTGTCAGAGCCGGCAGCTGGAAAAGACGCCGGAAAAATCCCAGTGCCAGTCCTGGCCCGGCTCCAGCGCCGTCCTTCAGGGCCATTTGCAAACAAACCAGGCGAGATGAAAGATTGATGCCCGGCTCGCCCGGCAGCAGATCCAGCCCCTCCCCTGGGATTTGTGGCTCGGGTAATTCATCGTTCCCACCTCACTTGTCACCGCCGCGCTCCGGAGCAATCAGGGGTGAGAATTCCGGGAGGTTCCCAACTCGCCGCTGTGATTCGCCTGCAGATTTGTCACTTCACTAAAGACCCAAATTACACCCGTTTAGGAGCCGGCTCCGCTGCTCGAACCTGCGCGAGCTCCTGCCGGGATTAGGGATTCGCGGCGGTAATTATGGAAATGGGGATGTGCAGACGGAGAACTGGCAGCAGGAGCGGTGCTGAAACGTCTATTTATAGTTCAGGGGGAAGAAAATAAACTCGCCTTCTCCAGGCAGACAGATGGGCCGGGCGGCAGACGGCTCCAGGGGAGAGGAGAAGGGGAAGGGGAAGGGGCGGGAGCATCCCGGGAGCTCGCAGGGCGGGGGGCTTTGGGGTCGGGCACCCCGGGGGCGTCCCGTGCCCTCAGGGCCCACCCTGGACGGGCCGGGCGTGGAGCAGCTCTGCTCTGTTCTGTTCTGTTCTGCTCTGTTCTGTTCTGTTCTGCTCTGTTCTGTTCTGTTCTGCTCCTGTTCTGTTCTGCTCTGTTCTGTTCTGTTCTGCTCTGTTCTGTTCTGTTCTGCTCCTGTTCTGTTCTGCTCTGCTCTGCTCTGCTCTGCTCTGCTCTGTTCTGTTCTGTTCTGTTCTGCTCTGTTCTGTTCTGTTCTGTTCTGTTCTGTTCTGTTCTGCTCTGTTCTGTTCTGTTCTGTTCTGTTCTGTTCTGTTCTGTTCTGTTCTGTTCTGTTCTGTTCTGTTCTGTTCTGTTCTGTTCTGTTCTGCTCTGTTCTGCCCCAAATGCAGCAGCCCCGGCTGTGGGAAGGTGGCCGGGACAGGGAACTCCTGGTGGCTTTGTGGGGAGCTGTCCCCGAGTTCCGGGACACCTCAACCACCCCCTGTTCAAGGCACCCTGAGGGGGTTCAGCAGCCCTTGGAGCTCCCAGGGAGGATATCGGGATGTCCTGGAAGTCTGGGACATCCTGAAACCATGTCCTGGAGGTGTGGGACACCCTGAATCCACCTCCTGGAGATCCGGGACACCCTAAATCCATGTCCTGGAGGTTTGGGACACCCTGAATCCATATCCTGGAGGTTTGGGACACCCTGAATCCATGTCCTGGAGATCCGGGACAACCTGAATCCATGTCCTGGAGATCCGGGACACCCTGACCCCGCAGCACCTCCATCGCCCCTGCTCGGGGGCAGTCGGCAGCCCAAGGGAAGTGTCCCCAGCCCTCGGGCTGTCCCACGGCCCCGAGCCATGGGCTGAGCATTCCCAGCTCCTCTGGCCACCGCTGCTGCCGGCCCAATCCTCCATCCCGTGTGGAAAAACCAGAGGAACCCCCCAAAGCCATCCCTGGCTCCCCATTCCCAGCAGGATCAGGAGCCCGGGCTGGATTCCAGGGGCTGTCTGGGGGCTCCGGGGGGCGTTTGGAGCAGGAGGATTTATCCAAACCCTCCGCAGCCCTGCGAGGAGGGGATAAATGAGGGCTCCCTCCCCCATTCCCACCGCGCCGAGGTTTCTCCCAGCCTTTCCCTTCCACGGAGCGAGGACGAGAGCCCCGGAGCCGCGGGGACTGAGCTGAGCTCACAGGGCTGGAAGAGAGATTAAAACCCATCCCACCCTTCCATCCTTCCCCCAGCCCAGGCTCCTCCCAGCCCCATCCAAGCCGGCCTTGGACGCTCCGGGGATCCAGGGAAAACCTCTCCAGGGAGGAATTCCTCCCCTGGATCTCACCACATCGATCCCTCCTTCCAGCACGGCCCCCGGCAGGACGGGGAATTGCTGAGCTCCCGGCTGCCAACGAGGATTTGTGGCGTTCAATAAATATTATTAGAAAAGCGCAAGATAATAATTATGTCAATTAGAGGATGGGTAATTGGGCCTGCAGAAGAAAAGTGCTTTTCTCCCTAATTGCTGGGGCCATGTGCCTGTGATTGCATGTGTGGCTTCCAAAAATAAAAGGGCAGCCAGCAAGTGGGAAAAGCACTTTTTTGTTTTCCCATCCAATTGCGGGGATGGACTGGCGGGAGGGAAAAGCAGCCACTGGTGCACCCGGGGCTGGTCCAGGAGGGACCCAAAACTGGGGGGAGAAGGGATCCAGAACTGGGGGAGAAGGATCTCGGAACTGGGGGGAGACAGGATCCAGAACTGGGGGGAGAAGGGATCCAGATCTGGGGGGAGAAGGGATCCAGAACTGGGGGGAGGAGGGACCCAAAACTGGGGGGAGAAGGGACCCAAAATCAGGAGTAAAAGGGATCCAGAACTGGGGGAGAAGGGATCCAAAACTGGGGGGAGAGGGGATCCAAAACTGGGGGGAGAAGGGATCCAAAACTGGGGATAAAAGGGACCCAGAACTGGGAGGAGAAGGGATCCAGATCTGGGGGGAGAAGGGACCCAAAACCGGGGGGGAAAGAGACACAGAACTGGGGGAGACAGGATCCAGAACTGGGGGAGAGGGGATCCAGAACTGGGGGGAGAAGGGATCCAGAACTGGGGGAGAGGGGATCCAGAACTGGGGGGAGAAGGGATCCAGAACTGAGGCACAGGGGCTCCCAGCACAATTCTGGGAATTGCAGGGCACGAGGAGCTCCTCTCCAGATTCCTGGAGCCAGACCCTCTCTCAGCCAACATTCCCATGGGGAAGGGGAGTCAGAATTCCCTCTGAATTAAACCCTCCTGAGGCTCCAACTGGAGCTCCAGCAGAGGCTTTGATGCCACCCAGGCGTCAAACCCGTTTTCCTCCCACCGCCAGCCCCTTTCCCAACAGCCAAATCCGCCCCCAAATATGCATTTGGCTTTAGCATATTCCCATATTCTGGAAATCCATCGTGAGCACCAGGCCAGCCCTGGAGGGCAGGAGGGGGAAGGGCTGTAAGCAAAGCAGGCACATTCATTTCAAACACCAGCTAAAAAAAAAAAAAAAAAGAGAAATAGAAAAAAAAAAGAAATATTAATTTTAATTTTCTTTTGGCTGCCTGGGGGCCGCTGGAACATATGCACAGACAAGTTATGCAGAATTCCTGCATGGAAATGGGCTGGCTGGCTCCTCCGGCTTTATCAGCTCATCCAGAAAAATCTGTCAGGCTCTTCCCTTGCTGGAGGGCTGTCCTGCAGTGCCACCGGTGCGAGGGGAGCAGAGCCCGAGGCTGGGCTGAGCCCCAGAGCTTCCTCCTGCTCCTCATCCCAGGTTCCCCCCCCAGTGCTCCCACCTGGCAATTCCCAACACTCCTCCACCCGCCACGTCCCTGGAAAAGCTCCAGGCCAGGCTGGACACCTGGGCTGGTGGGAAGTGTCCCTGGCTGTGACCTCGGAGTGTCCCTTCCAACCCAGAGCACCCCGGGGCTCCTCTTGGATGGCAGCTCCCCCCTGGGAACTCCCGAGGGGTTTCCAGGCTCCATCCCGGCCATGGAATGACCCCACACCCAGCCTGACGCTGGGCCCGGCGCAGATGGGAACCCCACACCCAGAAACCCCGGAGTTTTCCCCCGGTTCTGGGAAATATCCACAAAAATCCAGCCCTGGAGAAATCCAACCGCAACCACGGCAGGAAACCAGGGATAAAGCAAAGCCCCAGCTGGTGCTTCAGCCTCCAAACCCATGGGTTTGAGCCTCTTCCAGAAGCCAAAGGTCTCTCCCAGCCTCTTGGATCCACACACCGGGATGTGTTATCCCAACCGCTGTTTTTCCTTGCATAATCTCCATTATTTATGGTCATGAGCTCCTAATTGTGCCGGTTATCTGATAAGGGAGGGGGGAAAGGGCGGGGCAGGGAGTTTTTGGCAGGGCACAGCCGTGCCGGGCATCAGCTGCCGCTTCTGGAAAGTTTTCCCAGTGGGAGATGAGAACCGGGAACACCCTGGGATTCGCCGCAATGAGAATTTCTGAGATGGAGATTGCAAGGATGAACCAGATCCACAACTCAGGTTCTTCCATTATCCCCCCTCTGGACTATTTCCATGTGGAATTGAGAGAGCGTGGAAGAAATGCAGCTTTTTTAATCATCTCCCGAGCTTCCTTTCTGTGCTGACGTTGTTGCCATCCCGGGAGCATCCCGGCAGCTCCAGCAGCGCTCCCTGGTACCCAACCAGGCCCCTTTAAACCCCAAGGGGGTGGATTTAGGTGGGATTTGGGGAATAAATTCCTCCCTGTGAGGGAGGCGAGGCCCTGAGGTTTCCCAGGGAAGCTCTGGCTGCCCCTGGATCCTTGGAATGTCCAAGGCCAGGTTGGACAGGACTTGGAGCATCCATGGAATCCCCGCCATGGGCTGAGCCATTCCAGGATTCTGTGGTTCTATTTTGAGGCCAAACCTCCCATTTCCTGCTCTGAGTGCTCGGGGGCAGGAAGAGCCCTGGGAGCATCTCCCGCCGGTGCCGTGACTCCGGAGCGGTGACAGCGGCTCAGGGGACACCGGGGCAGGGCTGACCCTTGGGAGATGGGCTGGGATGAGCCCAGGGTGGGCAGGGACCCCTCAGATCCCCTCAGGCCGCGGTCACTGCCGCCCCCGGCGCACAGGGCCCGCGTTGTGCGCGATTCCCATCCAGAGTCTCACCCAGGGATAAAATTAGCAAACGAGCCCCGTTCCCAGGAGCCTCGTTAAATCAATCCAACACACATCAGGCAGGCCCGGCACAACGCGGGGCTCAGATAAAATTAGAACCGGTCCCCCCGGCTGGGTTGATATCAGCGCCGCGGCTCGGGATTGGCAGGCGCTTGTGCATAATTTATCAATTACAAACAATTTAATTCATCCAGAATAATGAGCGGCCGGGCAGCTCTGGATGAGTTGAGTGACAATGCGGGGGTGAAGGCCGGGGTGGAGAACCCACCCCAGACCGGGTTATTCCAGAGGCTGGGAAGGGCAGGGCACCATGGGGGGCTCTCTTGGGGTGGTCCCAGCTCTGCAGGTCCCCAAAATGTTCGGATGTTCCTGCTGTGGGTGAAGACACAGACGGGCCACAAGGCCGAGAAGGTCAAAAAGAGATCCAAGGCTTTTCCAGCAGCCCCTGGAGCCGAGAATTCCCAGCGCTCCCGGGCCTATCTCGCCGGCCCAGCAAGGGAAACTCGAGGAGGTTAAGGGGAGGTTATTTCAAAGAACAAAAGTGATAAAAATCAAAAGCCTTTCTGCCGCTGAGAAGAGCCTTCAGAAGGTTGGGAAGCGTTTCCTTCCTGCTGCCCTCTTTTGTTCCCCTGCCCATCGCCCCCGGGCCGGGCCCGCTGGTTCTCACCGGGAACAATGGGAAGGGCTCCGGGAGAGGGCAGCGGGAGCCGCACGCCAGGATGAGACCCCTTGGAAAGGCCTTCCTCCCTCTCCGTTCCCTGCTCCCGAGCACCGGGACCTGCGCCCCGGCTTTCCTGCCGCCTCCCGCGGATATTAAAGCCAAGAAGTTAAGTGGTGCGTAATTATGGCATTGTAGTCGCTAATTATAATCCCACAATGAGATCAGGGCTGCGCAGGGACGGCCACAAGGAGATGAGGGTTTGGAGCAGGCTCAGTCCTGAACCCTCGGAATTCCGCGTTGGAGCCAGGAGAACTCGCAGGGAGGGTTCAGGGAAAGGGAGAGGCGGATAAAGCCCAACCCCATCAACCTCCTCCCAACCCCAGTGCCCAGGGATCGGCTTCATGGGGCCTCTGCTGGGATAAATGGGATGGGGACGGTGCAGAACCCATGGAGTGTCCAGGCAAAACCCATGGAGTGTCCGGCACAGCCCATGGAGTGTGCACAGGCCATGGAATATCCAGGCACAGCCCATGGAATATCCAGGGATAACCCATGGAATATCCAGGGACAGCCCATGGAATATCCAGGGATAACCCATGGAATATCCAGGCACGGCCCATGGAATATCCAGGCACAGCCCATGGAATATCCAGGGACAGCCCATGGAATATCCAGGCACAGCCCATCGAATATCCAGGGACAGCTCATGGAATATCCAGGGATAACCCATGGAATATGCAGGCACAGCCCATGGAATATCCAGGGACAGCCCATGGAATATCCCGGCACAGCCCATGGAATATCCAGGCACAGCCCATCGAATATCCAGGGACAGCTCATGGAATATCCAGGGATAACCCATGGAATATCCAGGGATAACCCATGGAATATCCAGGGACAGCCCATGGAATATCCAGGCACAGCCCATGGAATATCCAGGGATAACCCATGGAATATCCAGGCACAGCCCATGGAATATCCAGGGACAGCCCATGGAATATCCAGGCACGGCCCAGGCACAATCCAAGGAACATCCAGGAGCAGCCCATGGAAAACCCCGACACAGCTCGCCACGTGTCCGGCCCAGCCCATGGATTATCTTGACCCAACCCATGGATTATCCTGGCCCAACCCATGGATTATCCCGGCCCAATCCATGGATTATCCCGGCCCAATCCATGGATTATCCCGGCCCAGCCGCCCAGCTCTGGGTGCAGCTCAGCCCTCTCCGGAGTTCCGAGCCCTCCTCCATCCGCGGCTCCGTGGCTCTCCGGAGCAGCCCATGGCTGTGTCCCTGCGGTGGCGGGAGGTGATTTATGGGGTAATTTGTTCCTCCCCGGCGGTGCCGGGCCCGTGGCAGCCGTGTAATGGGATGATGGAAGCTGCAGCCGCAGACACCGGGCAGCAGGAGCTCGGCAAACGGGATCCATCCAAACGGCCCGGCCCCGAATCGATCCACGGCCATTCCAGGGCTTTTGGCTTTGGGAAAGGAAGGATAAAAAATATTAAAATTTGCAGCGATTGGCCGAGCATGGCTGCTGGGGGAAGTTAGGATGGTGCTGAGCCCGTGGCCAGATCCAGAGGGATTTTAGCCCGGCTTCTACCCAGACCTGTTCGGCCACTCCCGGGTTTGGAGGATGCCGGGAACGGTGCGTGCACGTGAGCCGGGACTCAGCCACGCCAACCCCCAATTCCTGCTGGATCCCCCAAGGGTGCCCTGGGAGCTCCGGGCCTGCCCCGCCCGCTGTGGCTGGGGGAGACACGGGAGGGAGGGCAGGGATGGAGAAGGGTGGGAAGAAATGTCAGTTTGGGGTCAGGGAATCTGCGGCTGCTTCCCGAGGCTCAGCCTCCTCCACCCCCCCCAGTCCCAGCAGAGTTTACTGGGAGTTACTGGGGCCTGGAAACCACTCCATTCCCACTGGAATTCCTGTTTCTCCGGGAGCTGTGGGGGAGCAGCGGGAATCGGATGCGGGAAGCAGAGCCCGTGAAGGAGCGGGATCAGCCCCGGAGCCCCCCAGCCCCTTCTCCACCCCCCATTCTGCCCCAGTGCCCTGCCGGGGACTGGGACGGCCGAGCGGAGCCAGAGCCGAGCCGGGCCGGGGCCGGTCCCGGCCTCTCCCGGGATTGCAGCAGCTCGGGAGCCGGGGAGGCTCGGCCGGGCCGGGCTGGGCTGCATCTCCCACACTGATAACATCGGCGGGCGTGTTGCGCACGGATTAGCAGGGATGTGCCGCTGGATCCGGGATGCGCCGGGGCTCCTCGGGAGCTTGGGATGTGCGATAGGGATCGGCCGCAGCCCTCGGTGAGGCACCGGGCGCGCCCTGCCCGGGACCGGCCCCGCTCCGGGCGCGTCCCCAGACCCACCGGGATAGCCCGGGATGGGAGCAGGAGGCCGATTCATGGGAATCCCAGCGTGGTTTGGTGTGGAAAGAGCCAATCCCATGGGCACGGACACTTCCCACCGTCCCAGGGTGTCCAAACCCCAATGTCCAGCCTGGCCTTGGGCACTGCCAGGGATCCAGGGCCAGCCCCATCCGTGTGCCAGGGCCTGCCCACCCTCCCAGCCAGGAATTCCTTCCCAACATTCCCAGTCCGAGGCCATTCCCGTGTCCTGTCCCTCCATCCCGTCTCCCAGTCCCTGTCCAGCTCTCCTGGAGCCCCTTCAGGCGCTGCTTGGGGCCTCAGCTCTCCAAGCCCCGGCTCAGGATGAGCTGGCACGCATGGAAAAAACCTCTAATGAAGCCAAGGAGCGTTAATGAGCAACTGGAAACCATCAACCCAAACCTGTTTTGGCTGCGGGTGCCGCCCCGACGTGCCAGACGAGCCGGGAGCTCCGGGCCAGGAGGAGGAGGAGGAGGAGGAGGTGGCGGCAGAGGTGAAGGCTGAGGCTGCTGCTGCCCTCGGGGCTCTGCGGAGATGAAACGGGGTTTGTAAATCCGCGTCTGCATCCCGGGCTGGGGAAGGAAGGAAGGGATGCAGCACCCATCCCCTTGACTCACCCCGCTGTCCCAAAGGGCGCCCGAAACCCGCCCGCCGCCCTTCCCTGACGCGGCTTTACCCACCGCAAAAACAGCAAAAGGGAAAGTTAAATCTGATTTCAGCGCTTTCTGCCTATATTTTTTTAATTTTTTTTTCCCCCCCCTCCCTTTCTCCCATTTAATTCCTTGTTATTACTTTTATTAGCCTGGCTTCTTTGGCTGCGGGGCCTCGCTCAGAGAATGGAGTGTGGCGTGGGTGTTACCGGCTGCTGGCGCTCTCCCCGGCTTCAGAAAGAAATGCCAATTACTAATTTCATGGAGATAAGCCATGCCGAAGGAGGGGAGGTAGAAAAATATAAGGAAGGGAAAAAAAAAAGAAGGGGAATAAAGTTCCTCCCGGCTTTGAAATGCGAAAGGCGCCTGCATTTATGGGTTGGGTATTTTTTTTCGTTTATTTCTCTCTCTCCGGTTCGTGGGGGCACCGGAATTGCTCAGTTCTGTCAGTGGAGGGATGGGAGCACCCGAGGGAGATGGGATTGGGATATCCATGGATCCAAATCCGCACAAACGCGTGATCCCGCGGCCTGCTGGATGTGATTCCAGCCCTGTGAACCTCCCAAAGCTCGGATCCCAGACTTGAGAGCTCTCAAAGCTCGGATCCCAACCCTGAGAGCTCCCAAAGCTCGGATCCCAGCCCTGAGAACCTCCCAGATCTCGGATCCCAGCCTTGAGAGCCTCCCAAAGCTCGGATCCCAGCCCTGAGAGCTTTCCAAAGCTCAGATCCCAGCACTGAGAGCTCTCAAATCTCGGATCCCAGCATTGAGAGCCTCCCAAAGCTCGGGTCCCAGCATTGAGAGCTCTCAAATCTCGGATCCCAGTTCTGTGAGCTCCCAAAGCTCAGATCCCAGCATTGAGAGCTCCCAAAGCTCGGATCCCATCCCTGAGAGCTTTCCAAGGCTCAAATCCCAGCCCTGAGAGCTCCCAAATCTCGGATCCCAGCCCTGTGAGCTCCCAAATCTCGGGTCCCAGCTCTCTGCAGCAATCTCCTGCTCTCAGCAGCACGAGGTGACGCCTCTCGCAGCTCCCACAACCCGCAAGCACCGAGGGCAGGGGCTGGGGAGGGAAAATGACGGTGCCCGGAATGAATCTGGGTGTAGTTTGCATTTTTATTGCTCCAGCCTCAGATTCCAGCCTACAGAAAGGTTTCAAAAAGGATTAGATGCCATAAAACCTTTAATAATCCTCCCACATCTTAGGTTTAATTATTGTTTTTGCACACGCGGAGCCAACACGCCTGGAGCGAGCAATCAAGGCTCGCACGCCACTCCTCCTCCTGCTTCCCTGCTCTCCCCAGAGCCTCCCCGGGATGAGCCGGCTCTCCGGAGCTCTCCTCCTTCCCGAAATCCCTCCTCCCGCACATTCCAGCCCCATAAAAGCTCATCCCGGAGCAGCGGAGGCGCTCCACGGTGGGAGCCGGGAGCGCTGGTGGAGCCCGGGGTGCTGGGGACCCCCATTCCCTGTCCCCACCGGAGCTGCTGGGACCACCCTGGCTGGGATTGAATGAAATCCTCATCTCCAGCCCTGATCCTGAGCTCGGGAGGAAGATCTCGGCGTTAATTCGGCGCCGTCGGAATCGTCGCTGTTTCTTTTTTGGGGAAAAAAAGGAAATAAAAGGAAAACCAGACCTTAGAATTGTTCATTTCATCTCCGTGAGGCCAGCAGGCACAGAGAGCCCTCAGGCAGGGAGGAGGAAATCACGGGAGACGGAAAACGAACCCAGATTTGGCTTCTGGGGAATATTTATAAAGCTGCGTTATTGGTAATAAACTATAAACAATAAAATATTGATAATAATCAATAAAATATTGATAATGAACTACAGCAAGGCACCTGCTCTGAGCCCTGAGCGCTGGATGCAGGGGTGGCACCGCTGTCACCCCCATGGGGGTGGCACCGCTGTCACCTGCACGGGGGTGTCACCTGCACGAGGGTGGTACCGCTGTCACCTGCACAGGGGTGTCACCTCCACGGCGGTGTCACCTCCACGAGGGGTGGCATCGCTGTCACCTGCACGGGGATGGCACCTCCACAGGGATGGCACCACTGTCACCTCCATGAAGGTGGCACCACTGTCACCTCCATGAGGGTGGCACCACTTCACCTCCACGGGGATGGCACATCCACGAGGGTGGCACCACTGTCACCTCCACCAGGATGGCACCACTGTCACCTCCACGGGGATGGCACCACTGTCACCTCCACAGGGGTGGCACCTCCATGACGGTAGCACCACTGTCACCTCCTCCAGGATGGCACTGCTGTCACCTGCACTGGGATGGCACCACTGTCACCTCCACGGCGGTGTCACCTCCACAGGGATGGCACCACTGTCACCTCCACAGGGATGGCACCACTGTCACCTCCACGAAGGTGGCACCGCTGTCACCTCCACAGGGACAACGGAAACGCTCAGGGCCTCAGGGCCCCGCTCCTGTGGGGACAGACACAGGGTGGGGATAAATAACTCCACTGGGCATTCCCTGGTGAGGGTAAATAACTCCATCGGGCTCCCAGTGAACTGGTTTAATATTATTCATTATTATTATTATTATTATTAATTAGTGTTATCGTCATTATCATTATTGTTATCATTAGCGCTGCTTCGCCTGTTGCCTGCAGCGTGACTCCTGTGAAGTCCTGTGGGGGAAGGAGTTTTCCCGGTTATTTCTGGGATGGGGGAACCAGCCTGTTCTTCCACTGCCGTGCCCGCTGGAATTCTCCAGCAAATCCCAGTTCCTTCGGGAATATTCCACACTGGGCCAGTGCTGGGATGGGATGGCCTCAGAGAGGGGGCCTCAGGTCAGCTCCCAGGGGATGCAGGAGATGTCCCTGGATCCCCTGGAGTGTTCCTGGATCCTCGGGAGCATCCCTGGATCCCCTGGAGTGTCCCTGGACCCCCGGGAGTGTCCCTGGATCTCTGGGAATGTCCCTGGATCCTCAGGAGTGTTCCTGTATCCCTGGGAATGTCCCTGGATCCTCGGGAGTGTCCCTGGATCCTCAGGAATGTCCCCGGACCCCTGGGAGTGTCCCTGGATCCCCTGGAGTGTCCCTGAATCCTCGGGAGCATCCCTGGATCCCCGGGAGTGTCCCTGGATCCCCGGGAGTGTCCCTGGATCTCTGGGAATGTCCCTGGATCCTCGGGAGTGTCCCTGGATCCCCTGGAGTGTCCCTGGATCCCCTGGAGTGTCCCTGGATCCTCGGGAGCATCCCTGGATCCCTGTGAGTGTCCCTGGACCCCCGGGGGTGTCCCTGGATCCCTGTGAGTGTCCCTGGATCCCCGGGGGTGTTCCTGGACCCCCGAGTGTCCCTGGACAGGGCTTGGAGCAGCCTGGGACAGTGGCAGGTGTGGAAGGGCTGGATCCCTCCCAACCCAAACCCTCCCAGCTGCGATCCCGGCCCCAGGAATCCTCTCAGGGCAGAGCTCTGCGTGAGCTCCTCTGACCTTTCATCCTCGGAAACATCCAAAGTTTCGGCGGCTCTGACTCATGGCTGAGGAAGACTTTTCTCAGGGCAGCTCTGGGCGGGACAGGCGGCCAGCAGCGCCACCAGAGCCACCAGAGCCACCGGAGCCACCGGAGCCACCGGAGCCACCAGAGCCACCGGAGCCACCGGAGCCACCGGAGCCACCAGAGCCACCAGAGCCACCTCCCTGCGGGGCCTCGGGTCCTGCGGAGGGTCGGTGGCCCCCGGGCCGGGCAGGGACAGAAGGAACAATCGCTCATTTCTTTCGGGGCCCATGAGGTTCCCGGCGGGACAAAGGCGGCCTGTGCTGCCCAGATGTTTTATTCATGGCCGGGCTGGGAGCACAAACAATCCCGGTTTATCCCGCTGCCCTTTGTGCTCCGCGCAGCTCCGGGAATCCTGGCGGCTCCTGCCCCTCCTGAGCTCAGCACAGGCCGGAGCAGCCCCAGGATCCTCTCCCGGTTCCTCTGGGGGCTGGCGTTTGCTCACCCGGAGCGGCTCCGTCCCCTCCATCGGCTCCTGAGGACACGGGAACGGGAAAAGGCGAACGGGGCAGTGATGGCAGAGCCGGCCCCAGAGCCCCCGCTCGGTTCTCACTGAATATTTAAGCCAGCCTGATCGTCCCTCCAGGGTGGGCAGTGGGGGATCCCCCTCCGAGAGGCCACAGATCTCCATTTCCACCCCTGAGCTCAGGGCAAGGCCGGAGCAGCCCGGGACCGGCAGCAGCCAAAGCTCCTGTCCGGGCACGACTTTGTTTTCCTGCCCGAATCCAGGCTCTGCGGAATCCCCAGCGTGTCCTGGGACACGGGACAAGCAGGCACCGGGTGAGGGCAAAACCGGGGGACAAAAAATCATTTAAAAATCCCTGTGACCGGGAGGGACCGTGCCGGGGGCTCCAGAGGGGGCTCAGCCGCCCCTCGGTGCCACCTTCCCGGCCTGTCCCGGTGTCCGGGATGCTTCTCCCCCGGTGGAGGCTGCCGGGGAGTGATGGGCAGCTTTAATCCTTCCCGAACCGAGACCGCTTTAATCCCTCTCCGAACCGGGACTGGTTTAATCCCTTCCCGAACCGGGACCGCTTTAATCCTTCCCAAATCGGGACCGCTTTAATCCCTTCCCGAACCGGGACCGCTTTAATCCCTTCCCGAACCGGGACTGGTTTAATCCCTTCCCGAACCGGGACTGATTTAATCCTTCCCGAACCGGGACTGGTTTAATCCCTTCCCGAACCGGGACGAGCCGGCGGGATGCGCGGCGGAGGAAGCCGGGGAGGCGCGCAGGGAGCTCGGCTGCCAGAAATACCAGAGGAATTAACAAATGGGGCCGGAGCTCGGGAGTGAAAGCAGCGATTGGGGCTGGAGCTCCCTGCCGCAATCCTCCGCCACCGGCGCTGCTGCGGAGCTGAACCGGGCCGGGCCCCGGGGCCACCGCCGGGGCTGGAATCGCTCCTCGCCCAACGCCATTTGCAAGTCAAGCGCGTTTCTTTCTTCGCTTTGTAATCTCTGAGCGCTGGGAGCAGCGGGAATGTCTCGTCTGGAGCTGAGGTGTGCCCAGGAGCTTTATCTGCTGCCATCTCCTCCCGCCGGACAGCCGGGAGGGGAGCGGGATCTGTCCGGGCTTGATGCGGCTCGCTCGGTGTGGAGGGGGCAGGGGGGACCTGCCCCGCGCTCCTGGGACAGCAGACACGTCCTGTAATCCCAAAACCACAGCAGACATGTGCTGTAATCCCAAAACTACAGCAGACACGTCCTGTAATCCCAAAACCATCTCCGTGTCCATCACAAAGCTCCAGCAGGACTCCGGCCCGCCCCGCTCCGAAGGGCCCAGAGGGAGCAGCCTGTCCAAGGAACGGAATCGCGGAGTAGTTTGGGCTGGAAGGGCTCTGGAAATTCATCTGGTTCCACACCCTGCCAGTGACGCCTTCCACAGGATGAGATTGGTCCACCCTGGGCACCTCCAGGGATGGGGCAGGGGGAGCTGGCACAGGGAACTTCAACACTCCCCGTATTTATTTGAGGGACACGGAGAAAATAAAACTCCTGGTGTCTCCAAACCAGGGAGAGGAGCGGCATTCCCGGTGCCACAGAGAAGGGACAAAGGAGCTGCCCCTGAGGAGCCCCCCGTGATTTATTTGGAACAAAAAACCAAACCCAAGTGGCGGAGAAGGAAGTTTAGAAGGAGGATGGAGCAAGTGCCAGGTGAGGGAGGCTCCATCCTGCCAGGAGCACCGGGAGTTCAGCCGGGCTGTGCCAGCCCTGGTGACACCCAGAGCTGCTCCCTTCAGCCCCTGGCTTTGGCCGCCGAGCTGCGGCTCCTCTCCAGAACATCAGCCCCGCGCCGCTGGAAGCGCAGCTCTTCGGAAATTGCCCCTCTTGGGGCTTTTGATGCAGCCCGGGAGGAGGTGCGCGGTGTGAGCGTTGCTTCACTGCTGTTTGTGCAACCTCGCTGCTGCAAATCCCTCATTATTCACGATGCTATCTCGCCACTTGATATGCAGAATAGCTCAGAGGTACCGTTGACTACATTTTTCCAGCTCTTTGATGTGCCAGAGATAACTCGTTTCTGTTTCGCAGCCATTAAGTTGGGTAGAAATCATTACACCACGTTAAACGCGGCGTTTGTTCTTTAATCAGCGCCCTTCTGGTTCCAGGCTCGGTGTTGCAACCTGTCAGACGTGGAAAAAGATCCTGTGAACCCGGGTGAGCAGCGCTGCAGGAAGTGAGAGCAGCTCGGCCGAGTTTCTGCAAGGTCAGAGGCGCAGGGCTGAGCCCTCCGGGAGATTCCAGCATCCCTGCAGGCCTGGAAGTGCCCGAGTCCCCACACATCAGACCCGTGGTGGGTGCTAAAGCCGCCCGGATCAGCCCCCACAGCTCATAAATCATCAACCCCTGGCGTGATTCAGCTTGGAAAGGACCTTCCTGTTCATCTCGCTGCCCAGAGCAGCTTTCCCGGGGGGCTGTGCCCCCCCTGAGGGCACCCGAGCGTGGCCGGGGGGGTCCCCACAGGAGCAGAGCACCAGAGGCTCCCCCAGAGCCCTGCCCCGAAATCCACCAGGAATTTCTTCCTGGAGAAAGTGGTCAGGCACCGGAGCAGATTGTCCAGGGGAGGTTCGGAGTCCCATTCCCGGAGGTGTCGAGGGCGCACTCGGTGCTCTGGGGTGGTGACAAGGCGGGGGTCGGGCACAGCTCGGGCTCGGTGTTCTTGGATCACTTTTCCGGACGATGCCGGGGGGCTGCGCTCCCCACAGAGCCCCTCGGCCGAGCTTTTGGGGAACCTCAGAGCACGAGGGAGACCCGCGGGGATGGGAACCCCCGTCCCGGGCGGCGCCGGCTGCCAGGGCAGGGCTGCCCACGCTCGGCTCCCGTTCAGCTCCCGGCCCTGCGAGGCTCCGCTGAGCCACGAGCCGCTCTCGTTTCCTGCCTTCCTGCGGCCTCGGCGTGCCTGGGGTGGCCTCCTGTGCCTGCCACACCGAGCCTGGCTCCGAAACGCATCGCCCCCCGTCCCCAGAGCCCCCGCGGAGTTTTCCTGCCCGCGCTCTCCATCCCTCGGGACGAGCCGGGAGCGGCACGAGTGGCTCCGGCCCTGGTGGAGCTGTTCCCTGCCCGGCCTGCAGATGTTTATCGGGGCCTGCAGATGTTTATCGGGGCCTGCAGATGTTTATCGGGGCCTGCAGATGTTTATCGGGGCCTGCAGATGTTTATCGCGGCTGACACAGCTGCGCTGGCTCTTTGCACAAGAGCAAGGCGAGGTTGTGCGTGGCTGGTGCCAAGCCCCGGCGGAGCAGCTCCCCCAAGGGCTTTGGCGTGGCTCCTTCCCGGAGCTCCCGAGCACCTGCAGGACCTGCTGGCTGCAGAGGGGCCAGCGAGGCTGTCCCCGGGGCCAGGCTGCCCAGGCTGCCCCGCTGGGGTTGTCGCAGGGCAGCGCCCACGGCGCGGCTTGGGGTAAACACGGGAGCAGCCCGGTAATTACGGCCCTAATTCAGCCGAGCATCCCCACTTAGAAGGCACCTAAGCATGTGCTTAAAGATAATTACACGCTTAAAGATCTTTCCTGAATAAGCCTGGATTTAAGGCTGTGTTTGGTGTCTCCTGTACTTAACTGTGATTCAGCCGAACACCCCCCCTCCAGCCCCAACCCATCGGGAGGCGATTCCAGCGCTGCAAACCCAACCTCCCCGGCTCTGGAGACGGGAAAACAAATATCCTCCTCATTCCTGCGGCTTTGTTTTTCTGCGAGCGCTTCCCTCCCTGCCAGCCGGCCACTTCCAGGCTGTTGGGAACCGCAGGGACCTGAAACGGCTCCTCTGCCGGGCCGGGGGGAGAAGCGAGACAGAAACGCCTCGGTGGAAAGCGCCCCGCTGCAGGAGGCAGGGCTGCCCCAGCTCCTCTGCTCACAGTCACTTTTTCCACCGCATTTGCATCTCTCTGCTCTTTTCTCGCTTTCCTCTCGGCAGTTTCTGCTCAGCCCTCGAGTGTGAAGCGGGGCTGTGGCTGCTGCTGCCTCTGTCCCCCCGGGGGTCAGGGCTGGGGCTGGGGCCGGGCCCCGGCAGGACCCAAAACAGGAGCAGGAGCGACCCCAAAGCAGCAAAACTGCCCGGGGCTGCTGGAGGGTGAGGGGCTGGTCCGAACCAGCTGCTCCCGCCGGGGTTCTGCTTTTGCCATCATTTCTTTAACAAATCAGGGCAAGGCCTTGTAGCGGAAAATGAGTTCGAGGCAGCGGTTTGGGTGTTGTGCTGCTGAAATCCCCCTGGGAAAGGTTCCTGCACCCAGAGAGGCCGGCAGAGCCCCCTGGATGCTGGATCGCCCGGAGAGCCCTGCATTTCATCCCTTTGCACTCTTGGGGGTTTTTCCAGGCTCTTCCCACTCTCTCCTTGGCCACCGATTTTCCCACGGGGCCGTCCTGAACCTGCTGGCCGTTCCTGCCTTAGCCCAGCGGCTGACCCAGCATTCCCATTCCCAGCAGGAGCTGCCCGGGAGCGAGGCCTTGGAGCGCTCTGAGGATGGTGGGGGCTCCAGGAGCCCCCCCTGTGCTCCTCAGCACCGAGGTGTTCCTCCCTCCCTGTCCTCCCTGGAGCGGGGATAATCCCTCGGAGACAGCCCCGGGTCATTGCTGGGCTCCCATCCTTTGGGATGGCAGCGATGGCAGGAATGGCAGGAATGGCAGGGAATGGCAGGAATGGCAGGGATGGAAGGGATGGCAGGGAATGGCAGGAATGGCAGGGAATGGCAGGGAATGGAAGGGAATGGCAGGGATGGCAGGGGATGGCAGGGAATGGAAGGGAATGGCAGGAATGTCAGGAATGGCAGGGGATGGCACAGGGAATGGCAGGGGATGGCAGGGAATGGCAGGGATGGAAGGGAATGGCAGGAATGGCAGGGATGGCAGGGAATGGCAGCGATGGAAGGGAATGGCAGGGAATGGCAGGGATGGCAGGGATGGCAGGGGATGGCAGGGATGGCACCACTCAGCACAATGCACGCCCAGGGCTGGCCAAGGACGGCAGCTCCACAGTGCCAGGGAAGCTTTTCCACCACCATGACCCCCCAGAATCCTCCCTCGGATCAGGGGGTGACAGAACAACCGGGATGAAATCCCCTCCCTCTTGCCCGCGGTGGGAAGCAGAACCCCGGGGCTAACTGGGACGGGCTGGGCCATTTCCCTCCGTTCCTGGGCTGGCTGGGAATGAAGGATGAAGGTGATAAAGGGTTTATTTCAGCAGCAGCAGCAGCAGCAGCAGCAGCAGCAGCAGCAGCAGGCACGGCGCGCTCAGGAACGCACCGAGGCACAGCTCAGGCAGCCCCATTCCCATTCCAGTCACGTGCCCCCAAAATTGCAAATGGAGATTTGTTACATTTCATTTGCTCCCATCCCTGGGAAGCCATTTGCGATGAGTTCACGTCTCCCAGGAGGCTCCGCTCCAATCACAGGGAAAAGAGGAGGGAAGGAAGCCCCTCCATGGAGGCAGCGGTGGCTGGGAGCCCAGAGCCGGCAGCTGCAGGGTTAAAAACAGGCAGCACATGGCACTGGGACACTGCCCTGGGCTGGGAACACTGCTCCGGGCTGGGGACACTGCTCTGGGGCTGGGGACACTGCCCTGGGCTGGGGACACTGTTCTGGGCTGGGGACACTGCTCTGGGGCTGGGGACACTGCTCTGGGGCTGGGGACACTGCTCTGGGGCTGGGGACATTGGGACACTTCTCTGGGGCTGGGGACACTGCTTCATGGCTGGGGACACTTCTCTGGGGCTGGGAGATGCTGAGCTCCAACCACAGCCGCTCCCCAAGGACGGGCAGTGCTGGGAAACTGCAGGATCCAGTCCCAGAGATGCTGGGAATACCTTCCCCAGCCCCAGAGATGTTCCCCCAGTCCCAGAGATGTTCCCCCAGTGCCAGAGATGCTCCCCTAGCCCCAGGGATGTTCTTCCAGCCCCAGAGATGCTGCCCCAGCCCCAGAGATGCTCCCCCACCCCCAGAGATGTTCCCCCAGCCCCAGAGATGTTTTTCAATCCCCAGAGATGCTCCCTCAGCCCCAGAGATATTCCCCCAGCGCCAGGGATGTTCTTCCAGCCCCAGAAATGCTCCCCCAGCCCCAGAGATGCTCCCCCACCCCCAGGGATTTGACCACCGGTGTCTCTCCAGCTGCTCCCAGACAGATCTCCCCATCCTGAATTCCCATCTTTCCTCCTCCTCCATGAGCAGCTCCTGGAGCTGGGCAAACAAAGCCAGGATTTTGGTGAACTCAGGGAGCTCGGGCTGAGCATCTGCTTCAAGCCAAACGATTCTCACTTCACACCCCCAGAAACCGAAAGCAGAGGGGGCCGGGGCTCGGTTGTTTTGTTTTTCTTTGGTTCCCCATTTTTTAAAAGGCTGAATCTTGTTTTCAGCTCGGAGCATTCTGCTGGCTGAGGGCTGTTATTGATGAGGGCACGTTGTCGAGGAGCAGGAAGCCGCCTGCCATCCTGCCTGCCTGCTGCTAAATTGAAATCTCCTAATCTTCCCAATCCTTTTAAGCACCGGCAAATGAAAAGGCAGCGCGGTGCGGAAAATCTCAGCTCCGGGGGAAGCAGGGCAGGATCTGCCAGAGCCGGGCTGGGAGCGGCCGGCCCCGGGGAGCCGCTGCCGGGGCAGGGAGCAGGACGGGGCCGGGATCCCCTCCCTGGGCACCGGGAGAGCCTGGACTGATCCTCACTGACACAGCCAAAACCATCCCCGGCAGCAGCCCCAGAGCTTGGGATGGACATTCCCAGCTCCACTGCACCAGGACTGGGAGCAGAGTTTGTCCCCAACCCCAGGAGAAAGCAGGGACACCACAGAGCTAAAACTGAAATCCTGAATAATGTCCTCGGCCTGTGAGAGAAATCCCTGCTCTGGAGCCGGGCTGGGAGAGCTGGGAATGTTCCCCCGGAGAAGGGAAGGATCCAGGGAGAGCTGGGAATGTTCCCCCGGAGAAGGGAAGGATCCAGGGAGAGCTGGGAATGTTCCCCTGGAGAAGGGAAGGATGCAGGGAGAGCTGGGAATGTTCCCCTGGAGAAGGGAAGGATCCAGGGAGAGCTGGGAATGTTCCCCTGGAGAAGGGAAGGATCCAGGGAGAGCTGGGAATGTTCCCCTGGAGAAGGGAAGGATCCAGGAGAGCTGGGAATGTTCCCCTGGAGAAGGGAAGGATCCAGGGAGAGCTCAGAGCCCCTTGCAGGGCCTGAAGGGGCTCCAGGAGAGCTGGAGATTTGGGATAAGGGATGGAGGGACAGGACACAGGGAATGGCTCCCAGTGCCAGAGGGCAAGGATGGATGGGATATTGGGCAGGAATTGTTCCCTGGGAGGGTGGGGAGGAGCTGGGATGGAATTCCCAGAGCAGCTGTGGCTGCCCCTGGATCCCTGGGATGTCCCAGGCCAGGCTGGACAGGGCTTGGAGCAGCCTGGGGCAATGTGAGGTGTCCCTGCCATGGCACTGGATGGAATTTCAGCTCATCCCAACCCACTCCATGACTCCACGGTTCCCTGCATCCCATCCACGCTGAATTCCTGGCTCCTGGGCAGCCTCATCCCTTCCCTTGCTGCACATTCCTCCTCCCTGTCCCCAAATCCCTCCCCCACAGCCCCAGGCCTGTCCCCTCCGGAGCTGTGGGGACACCGGGACAGGGTGGATGGTTCATCCCTTGGTCCCTTGGTGTTTTTGGGAAGAGGAATAATTCCTGCCCAGCCGGGAATAACGATTGCTGCCATCACGGCTGAGCCGCACCATCTGATTTCCTTATTTATATCCTTCCTGCTGGGAAATTAATTAATGTTTCATTTGCAGCACAGGCAGCCCCTCAGATGGCTGTCCCCGCTCGGGGTGTGGCCATGTCACCGTGTCACCGTGTCACCGGCTCTCCCAGCTGCTTTTCCTGGGAACAGCCTCGGGAAATAAGGATCACTCTCCTGCTGTCTGTGCCCTCGTCCTCCCGGCTGCAGCTGCGCTCTGGGGGTGTTCCTGCAGCGCAAAGGGACGTTTTTACTCTTCCTCCTGGACTTTAAGCCACGTTCAGCAGGAAAATCACGCTCCTGTCGCTGGGATGGCTCTGGCCCCTCCGTGCAGGGACAGGGTGGGAGCAGCCGACAGCGCCAGGAGTGCTCAGGAGGAAGGAAAACCTCCAGAAACCCCTTCCCGGGGAGGGATGGAGGGGAAAGGGAATTATTAGGAATTATTGTCCTGTCACAGGCAAACCCTGAGGCTCTGAGGGAAGGAGGAGCAGGGTGGGAAACAGGAACCTCCCTGGAGCTGCTGGGATCGGGGAGGAAGGCTGGGGTGAGGCTGGGATGAGGCTGGAATGGGTTAGAGAGGCTGGGATGGGTTAGAGAGGCTGGGATGGGTTAGAGAGGCCGGGATGCGTGAGGAAGGCTGGGATGAGGCCAGGATGGGTTAGAGAGGCTGGGATGGGTGAGGAAGTCTGGGATAAGGCCAGGATGGGTGAGGAAGGCTGGGATGAGGCTGGGATGGGTTAGAGAAGCCAGGATGGGTGAAGAAGGCTGGGATGAGGCCGGGATGGGTTAGAGAGGCCGGGATGGGTGAGGAAGGCTGGGATGAGGACGGGATGAGGCTGGGATGAGGCTGGGATGGGTTAGAGAGGCTGGGATGGGTTAGAGAGGCCAGGATGGGTGAGGAAGGCTGGGATGAGGCCGGGATGAGGCTGGGATGAGGCTGGGATGGGTTAGAGAGGCTGGGATGGGTTAGAGAGGCCAGGATGGGTGAGGAAGACCACAATGAGGGCGGGATGAGTGAGGAAGACCGCGATGAGGGCGGGATGAGGCCTTCAGCATCTCCAGGGTTTCCCAGGGCCAGGACAGGGAAGGGCAGCGGCTCCCTGGGGATGGAGATGAGGAGCTGGAAAAACCAACAGCCGCTGCTCGGCCTCCTCCAGAGCTCAGGTTTTGTTTCCTGAGGCGGCAGGGCTGGCTCAGAGCCCCACAGAGATCCCTCCTCACGGTGGGCCTGTCCCCACTGGCACATCCCTGTCCTTGTCCCCTCAGGAATGTGTCAGCTCTCGCTCTTTGCTGCCCGTTACCCCTCAACACAGACACCTGCGGCTCCTCTGGCTCACCAGGCAGGGTTTGTGGGACCTGTCCCAGCGCCAGCCACCTCTCAATGTCCCCAAAGCGCTGCTCCAGCTCTCTGAAGGACCCGTGAGCCTGGAGCCAGCTGCGTCCCCACCATCCCGCAGGAGGCTGAGCTGCTCGGCCAGGCTGGGATCAAAGCTTTTCCTCTCCAGGCCTCCATCCCCAGCCCAGATCTCTCCAAACCAGACCGATGGTCCCGTGCCAAAGCCGGGGATGTCCCGTTTGCAGCCCTGCTGCCAACCCTCTGTGTTTTGGGGCTGTTTCGGGGGGTGTGATGCTCATCCCCAGCAGCTGCAGCAGGGAAGGCGCAGGGAGATGTCAGGGGCAGGGCTGGTACTGCCCTAATGAATATGAATGGGCTCTTCATAAACGCGGCTTTGTGTCATTAAATTCCTTCACACCTCAGTGCCCGCCGAAAGGTTACTCAGAATTAAATGTAAATCACAGATTTACCGGGACGAAACGCGCGGCTTGGCGGGGCTTTTCAAAAACATCTAATTTAATAACGGGGGGGATCTTCCCCGATGGATCCCGAGCTCTCCCGCCTGCGGGAAGGTGATCCAGATCTCATCCGATGGGCGATTTTCACCCTTTTCCTCCCCAAACCGCAGCCTTTGGCTCCCGATCCTGCCAGCAGGAGAGGAGTTATTTCCCTCCCGTCACTCCTCGTAATTAAAAGATTAAGGCACGGCTTCTGTCGGGTTATAAATGAAGGGGGTGGGAGCAGCAGGGCTGGGAACACCAGTCTGATCCACCTGCCTTCCCCAGCCCTTAATGGGATCACAGAATCCCAGACTGGGCTGGGTTGGAAGCTTAAAGCTCATCCCATTCCACCCCCCCCCGCTATCCCGGGATATTCCGAGCCTCGTCCAGCCCCAGCCCGGACACTCCCAGGGCACCCCCAGCCCCAGATGGTTCAGGGGGATCGGGAAAAGCGGGATATTTTTTAAGGAGCTGCCCGCCAGCAAAGCCCCCTCCCAGACTGCTCTGAGCAGCCCGGGCACGTCTCAGCCTGCGAGGGAGAGCTGATTAGTAATTAAATGGCTTTTAAAAATAAAACCATTAAGACTAATCCCATCAAAATTGGAGCTTCATCCTGGCAACTCTTATTAATTATCGGCCCACCTTGCGGCTTCCAGAGGCGGGGCTGGCGGCGGCGCTGTAAATAAACAGGTGGATTTTTGGGAATTCTCGCCGGGAATAAATACCTGGGCTGCGTTAAATTCTCTCCGCGAGGGGGGAATTCTCTCTCCAAGGTGCGGAACATCCCGGGTGCTGCTCCAGGTCCCCGGGCCCTGCTGGGATGTGCATTCCCAGCGCCGGGAACGTTTCCAGGGTGCCCCGGGCAGCCTCGGGGCTCTGGGGGAACCCAGGGCCGCCTTCCCCAGGGATAAAGCGAGGGCTGAGCCCGGCTAATCCCGCCTGGGCGGCTGCTCGCCCTCCACAGCCCTGGAGCCGCAGCTTCCTCCTCGTTATTTCCCCGGGAGCATCCATAATTCCGGGGTTAAGGAAACAAAAGCTCCTCTCTGCTTGTTTGTATTTTCCCCCTCATCAATAGCGGGGCCAGGCAGGCCACTCGCAGCCGCTCCCCGGGGCCTGCTCAGCTATTAAAGACAGAAATTACATCTTCATAACCCAGGATATTGCCGCTCGCTTATTTATGACTTGCTCCATTGCGAGAATATTTATTCTAGACAGGGAGCCTGATAATTTTCATCCAATCTACTCCTCATAGCTCAGGGCAAAAGAATGGAACAGCTCAATTGAAGGAGCACTTTCCCATTATTGCCAGGTAAGGGCAGAGCACGCCGAGCTCATTGCTGCCCTCGCCTCGCCACCCGCTGCACCAGGCTCCGGGGATTTTTTTTTTATCCTGCTTTTTCTCTTCTCTATTTTTATTTTTTTTTTTTCCACTTTCTTTTCTTTTTTTCTTTTCTTCTTCTTCTTTTTTTTTTTTTTTTTTAATTCATCGAGGAATGGCAGCCCACACAACCACTTAGAGGAAGTACTGCATAAATCCCAGTGCAGTAATTACCCATTTGGAACACGACGCTTTATAGGAGCGGCGGCACCGCGCCAGGATGCTCAGCACGCTGCTCCTGCTCCAGCTGAAATCCTCCCAGGGCTTGTAGGGAACGGCTCCGTCTGCACTCACAGGCTCATAAAACCCAGCCCTTCCAGCTGGGGCAGCGCCCGCAGCCCACGGAGCGCTCCCGAGGCCGGGAACGCCGGCAGGGATAACGGGGCTGGGGAGGAAGCGCAGGGAATGGAGGGGAAGGGAGGAGGGGCTGGCTGGGGTCGGTGCTGTGGGGCAGGGAGAAAGGACAGCTCGGGGGGACAGCTCGGGGGGACAGCTCGGGGGAGAGATGGCCCCCGAAGGGAGCGGGTGCAGGGATGGCCCAAAAATGGATGGATGATGCTCCGTGATTTGGAGTGATTCCCTAAAAATGGAGGGATGGAGGGAGGGATGGATGGAGGGATGGAGAGATGGATCCATGGAGGGATGGATGGATGGATGATGGATGGATGATGGATGATGGATGGATGGATGGATGGATGGATGGATGGATGGATGGATGGATGGATGATGGATGATGGATGGATGATGGATGATGGATGGATGGATGATGGATGGATGGATGGATGATGGATGGATGGATGGATGATGGATGATGGATGGATGGATGATGGATGGATGATGGATGGATGGATGGATGGATGAAGGATGGATGATGGATGATGGATGGATGATGGAGGGATGGATGGATGATGGATGGATGATGGATGATGGATGATGGATGGATGGATGATGGATGGATGGATGGATGGATGGATGATGGATGGATGATGGATGGATGGATGGATGATGGATGATGGATGATGGATGGATGGATGATGGATGGATGGATGATGGATGATGGATGATGGATGGATGGATGGATGATGGATGGATGGATGGATGGATGGATGGATGGATGGATGATGGATGGATGGATGATGGATGATGGATGATGGATGGATGGATGGATGGATGGATGGATGATGGATGATGGATGGATGGATGATGGATGATGGATGGATGGATGGATGGATGGATGGATGGATGGATGGATGGATGGATGGATGATGGATGATGGATGATGGATGGATGATGGATGGATGATGGATGATGGATGGATGGATGATGGATGATGGATGGATGGATGGATGGATGATGGATGATGGATGGATGATGGATGACGGATGGATGGATGGATGGATGATGGATGATGGATGGATGATGGATGGATGATGGATGGATGATGGATGGATGATGGATGATGGATGATGGATGGATGATGGATGATGGATGATGGATGATGGATGATGGATGGATGATGGATGATGGATGGATGATGGATGATGGATGGATGATGGATGATGGATGGATGGATGGATGGATGGATGGATGATGGATGATGGATGATGGATGGATGATGGATGGATGATGGATGGATGGATGATGGATGGATGGATGATGGATGGATGATGGATGATGGATGATGGATGGATGATGGATGATGGATGATGGATGGATGATGGATGGATGATGGATGATGGATGGATGATGGATGGATGATGGATGATGGATGATGGATGATGGATGGATGATGGATGGATGATGGATGATGGATGATGGATGATGGATGGATGATGGATGGATCCATGGATGGATGGAGGGATATGGATGGATGGAGCAATGCCCCACAATATCCCAGTGATATCCCAAAAAAAACCAAGATGGAGCAACACCCCTTAAGGCAGAGCGATGCCCCGTGAGGTGGAATTATACCCCAGACTGGAATGCTGCCCCATAAGACAGGCAGAGCACTGTCCCATAAACCCGAGAGATGCCCCCCAAGCCCGATGGACGCCCCCCAATCCCAAGGGACACCCCCCAAACCCAAGGGATGTCCCCCCAAGGTGCCAGCACCCACCTCCCCACAGCAACCAGCACCCATCCCCAGCTCTGGCCGGGAAACCCTTCCTGGCGCGGCTCTGCCGCCGCCTGCCTTAAATGTCAGAGCCAATGAAGTGTTGCAAAGGCTTTATTGCTTTCCGTGGAGCCGATTAGGAATCTCTTCTGCTGGGTAAAGAGCAATATTGCAATATGAGGGATGGGGGGAGCGGGAGGCAGCCCTGTGTGAATTCCCCACAGGAAGCTCTGTTCTCGCAGCCAGAACAGTTATCAAAAAGACAATTTAGGCAGGATTGTGCTCTAACTGGCTGGAGGACAGGGGAGCCAGCCCTGGACAGGAATCTTTCAGCTCCGAGTAAATGAAACTGCAAAAGAAATCAGCTTTCCTGCCTGATCTGCAGGGGAGGAAGGTGCCAGAAGGAATTGGGTTTTTTATAACCATTAGCTCAGCCCAGCACTCCCTGCCAAGGCCAGGAGCTGCCGGGGGATGGAGGCAGCTCAGCAGCCTCTGCTCCCGTGGTCTGCAGCAATTCCAGCCCCCAAAACACCCAGCAGGGCACGGGGAAGCTCCCACCCCTCCGTGTTTCATCCCTGCCGACACAAAAAAAACCACAAAGCAAGACCTTTGTCACCCTTAGAGAGAGATTCACGTCCCCGTGAGACACCGGGCCCAGAGGGGTGCCCAGGCAGGCGCTCGGGATTGGGATTGGGGTGTTTCTGGGAAGAGAGGTTTCGGGGAAGCCACCGGGCCCTGAGGGATGAGATTCTCCATTCCTGGGGCAGAAAGGCTCCTGCTCTGTGGGCACACCCCAGCCTGGCCGGTGCCAGCTCCGTGTGGCTCCCCTGGGATCTCCCGGGGGCCTCGTGTTCCATCCCGGAGCGATGCTGGAGGAGCAGGGCAGGTTCAGGGCTCTGCCAGGCGGGGAGGAGCCGAGTCCAGGCCTTGCTGTTAATGCCATTCATTTATGGAGCAGCCTGGATTCACCCCAGGATCTGGAACAGCAGCACCAGGGCCCAGTGCAGCCCCGGGGAGGGCTGTGGGAGGCACAAATCCATTTCCACCGCCTCTGACGGGAGCTGGCCCCGCTCCTGCGGCTCCGCTGACATCCCTGGGAACCGACAGCCGACGCTGCCAGCAGGAAAATGACAACTTCCTACCCTGAAATTACATCCAGACACAGGGGGGAACATTCCCTGCATTTACTCCTTGGTCAGGCGGAAGGGAAAGCAAAGCTTCTCCGGCTGGGATCCCCACCCTGCCCGCGGGATCCGCGGCCGCCTCTGCGCTCTGTGAATTCCCAGCGAGGAAAATCACCGGGCTCGGCTCGGGAAAGGCTGCCTGGGCACGGGGAGGTGTGTGGGGTGGGCTGGAGCCTGGGGGTGTGTTCCATGGCCACGGAGCGGGATCGGGGTGAGCTGGGGGCTGTTTGTCCGTCTGTCCATCCCAGGGCCAGCGCCTGTGCAATCAGGAGAACTCCAACAGGAATTGTTCCACTGGAGCAGGGAACCAGGGCGGTGACTCCCGGTGCCCCTCAGGGCGCTCGCTGCTCCCCTCTCCCAGCACCCGCCTGGGGGCCCTGGATCCCTCCAGACATTCCCATTTTAGCCGGGACAAGACCCGGGAATCACGAGGAGGAGGAGGAGAGCACCTGGCGGCCACTCATCTTCTGCAGAGCTCTGCCCCTCGCCGTTCCTGTCCCTGCTCTGGATGGATGCGGATTCCAAGGATTTGCCTGAATTTGCAGCTTTCTCCTGGATTTGCGGGTTCCCAGCGCTTCCCCAGGTGTTGTCCCAGTGCACCTGCAGGAGAAGTGTGGGAGAGCAGCGCCTGGAGCGGGGCTGAGCGGCCGGGATTCGGACAGGTGGGTCCTGTGTCCCCTGGAGAGCCGGATCCCGGTGGTTCCTGTGTTCCCTGGAGAGCCGGATCCTGGTCCTGTGTCCCCTGGAGAGCCGGATCCCATTCCTGTGTTCCCTGGAGCGCCGGATCCTGGTCCTGTGTTCCCTGGAGAGCCGGATCCCGGTGGTTCCTGTGTTCCCTGGAGCGCCGGATCCCGGTCCTGTGTTCCCTGGAGAGCCGGATCCCGGTGGTTCCTGTGTTCCCTGGAGAGCCGGATCCCATTCCTGTGTTCCCTGGAGCGCCGGATCCCGGCGGGGCTGGCCCTGCCCCAGCAGTGCAAATTCCTTACAAGAGAGGCCAAAGGCTTTGCCCTCCAAGGCCAATTTCTCTGAATGTGAGGCGAGGAAATCCCCGCTGTGGGATCTGCTGCTCATCAGCCCATGGCTCCGGTCCCTGGGGTTGATGGACACGCATCCCTCGGCCCAGGGAATTCCTGACTCAAGCCCTCGAGCATCCGTGGGGATGCACCCAGCGATGGCTGCAGCTCCCAGGGGAGCTCCGGGACCCTGCTCAGCCTCTCCCCTCAGACATCCGGGGCTTGCATGGTCCTGCCCTCCAAAAAGTGTCCTTGTGCTTCTCCCGGAGTTTTCCTCCAGCCTCTGGAAGCTCCGAGAGATCGGGTACAGCCGATGGAAGCCGCCGTGCTTTGCGCTCCCTTCGGGAGAGCCGGGGAAGGTTTTTGGGGTTGTTTTCCCAGCTTTTGTCTCCGCTCCCGCAGATTTCCCAGGCCGGGAGAGCCGGGGAAGGTTTTTGGGGTTGTTTTTCGAGCCTTTGTCTCGGCTCCCGCAGCTTTCCCAGGCCGGGAGAGCCGGGGAAGGTTTTTGGGGTTGTTTTTCGAGCCTTTGTCCCCGCTCCCGCAGCTTTCCCAGGCCGGGAGAGCCGGGGAAGGTTTTTGGGGTTGTTTTTCGAGCCTTTGTCCCCGCTCCCGCAGCTTTCCCAGGCCGGGAGAGCCGGGGAAGGTTTTTGGGGTTGTTTTTCGAGCCTTTGTCCCCGCTCCCGCAGCTTTCCCAGGCCGGCCGAGCCGGCGCTGCCACCGCCGGGAAGTTTGAGCCGGGCCAGCAGCCTCGCTCACCCCTCCTGCAGGAGGAAAGCTCATTAAATTGATGATCCAGGCATCCTTTATCCAGAATCTCCCATTCTTATTAGAGGCATTAATTAAAACAATAGCAGATCAAAGCGCTGCGAAGCATCTCATTTGGGATGGTGCCTCCTCCCCTGCGCATCCCGCCTTTTGTTCTCATCCCTCCGAGCTCTGCAGCTCCTTCCTGCCCCGGCAGCGTCCCGGGAGGAGCAGGGACACGGCCCGGCTGTCTCTGTGCGGCTCACGGAACCCTTCACAAGGGCACGGGGCTGACGGTTCCCATCCCCGCTCTGGGAGTGACCTCTCCTTCCTCCGTCTCCGTGTCCCGGCCGCTCTCCGGGGCTCGGGACCTTTCCGCGCCCGTCCTTGAGCAGCAATTAGCGAGCTCTCGGTGTGATGGGCATCTCCTCCGAACTCCTCTGCGGGCTCCTCCAGCAGCTGCTGATTAGCGTTTGGGAGCGCGGGGAAAGCGGGAGCAGCCTGACCCGGGGAAATGTGCAGGCTTTTATTAGCGCTGCAGATAATTACATTTAATAAGGACAGCAGCTTTTCCCACACCAGAGAGCTGAACCATCAATCTTGCCTTTAATAATAAACCCTCTCCAGCTCATTTGCATTCATTGTTCCTTCTGCAACACAACATTACCCACGCTTCACGGCCCCGGAGCAGCGGCCGCTCCCGGCGTGGAGCGGGGTGTCCGAGCCGTGCCAGGGCTGTCCCCGCGGGCCCTGTCCCCCCTCCCGTGCCCACGGGACCGGCAGCCCCTGGCCACAACCCCCCGAGTGCCAGAACCCTGCGGAATTTCACAATAACCCCGTGGCTTTGTGGACTCCGGAGCAATTACTCACCTGGCAGGAACCTGCACGGCCGGGATTGCGTCCCCAGGGATGCCGGGGTGAATCATGGAATTGTTTGGGTTGGGAAGGACCTCAAAGCTCAGCCCGTGCCGCTCCTGCCATGGCAGGGACACCTCCCACTGGCCCAGGCTGCTCCAAGCCCATCCAGCCTGGCCTGGGACATTCCAGGGATCCAGGGGCACTGGGAGCCATTCCCTGTGTCCTGTCCCTCCATCCCTTGTCCCCAGTCCCTCTCCAGCTCTCCTGGAGCCCCTTCAGGCCCTGCAAGGGGCTCTGAGGCTCTGGATCCTTCTCCTCTCCAGGTGAACATTCCCAGCCTGGCTCCAGCCCTTGGAACACCTCCGTGGCCTCCTCTGGACGCTCTCCAGCAGCTCCAGGTCCCTCTGGAGCTGGACCCCAGGGCTGGAGCAGCTCTGCAGGTGGGGTCTCACCTGGGCAGGGCAGAACCCTGTCCCTTCCCTGCTGCCCAGGGGTGGATCCGGGAATGTTCTGGAGCACATTTATTTAAGGCAGAGCTGGTGGGATTTTAGGGAGAGGAGTAAACGCAGTCTCTGTGCTCTGGGAAGCGCAGTGTCCCTCAGGAGATAGGAAAAATAATGGATAAATGAATAAGAGCGCAGCAAACATTCATCTTCACAGCTGAAATTGGAGAGGAAAGCTGAGGGTATTATAAATCCTATTTTGCTGCTGCTGCTGCTGCTTGGCTGTGATTTGGTTTTGCTGGCTCAGACCAGGACAGATATTCCAGCCCAGTTTTCCCTCCCTGGTGCTCTGCTGCTTCCCAGTGCCCGGGGTGGGGGAATGTGGGGTGTGGAGGGAGCTGAGGGCTCTGGGGATGTCTTCTCCTGGCCTGGAGTTCTGCAGGACACCAACTTCTGGGGCCAGGGGGGCAGATATGGCCCTGGGGGCTTCTCCCCCCTTTCCCATGGAGGGATGGAGAGGGACCAAGGAGCGAGGCTGGGCTGAATGGGGTTTGGAGCAGCCTGGGATGGTGGAAGGTGTCTCTCCCTTCCAACCCAGAGCAGCCCAAGGTTGCATCACTCTGTGATAAGTCAGGACGTGCCAAGGTCTCCCAGGGCTGGGACGGTTCCTTTGCCATCCCTGTGCCATTCCAGCGCCGGGGGAGCTGGCAGAGTGAGGATTTGTAGCAGAAAAGGGCAACAGAAAGGGCTCAAATCCTGCACCTCCTCTGTGCTCCCATCTGGCCATCCCCGTGTGCCCAGACCATCCTTCCTTTGTCCCTGGGCCAGCAGCCGGTGCCAAAGGCAGCGTGGGAATGACATCATTCCCAACAGGAATTCCAGCGTGCAGAGCCGGGGCCATCACCCACCGAGGGCAATTCGGGGCGCTGGGGTGCCCCAGGATGCTGCCTGGGCTGGGCTGCACCAGCCTGGCAGATTCCCGGTCCGTGCTGGCATTCTGGAATGTGCAGGGGGCTCCAGGCACAGCCCAATCCCTGTGGAGCAGAACCAGGACACCCTGCAGGATCTGCCTGGATCCTGGCTCTGGGTGCAGGATCCAGGCTCTGGGTGCAGGATCCAGGCTCTGGGTGCAGGATCCAGGCTCTGGGTGCAGGATCCTGGCTCTGGGTGCAGGATCCAGGCTCTGGATGCAGGATTCAGGCTCTGGATGCAGGATCCTGGCTCTGGATGCAGGATCCTGGCTCTGGATGCAGATGGATGCAGGATCCTGGCTCTGGATGCAGATGGATTCAGGATCCAGGCTCTGGATGCAGACGGATGCTCTTTTCCCCTTTGAACCCCTCTGTGTCTCAGCCCCCCAGAGCTGGCGATCCCTGAGCTCCGGGGATCTCTCCATGAGGAGAGGAGAGGGCAGCATTTCCCACCTGGAAGCCGCAGCGGGCAGATCCAGCCCCTGGCTGTGTTTGCAGTCAGGTTTTACCCAGGGCCGTCCATGGCTCCTCTCTCCTTCCCCCTCCTTCCAAACCCAGCGATGTGCAGCAGGCGCTCCCAGCAAACCCCACCCGTTATGGGAATAACAGGAATCGCTGGGTGGGGAAAATCCCAGGGATCATCGTGTGGGAACAACGCGCTGAAAACCCCCCTCCAATCCTCCTCCTGCATCTTATTTATTCCCTTTTATCTCCCGCAAGAAGCGATCAGCGGGGGCTTGGCAGGAGCCACCTCTGCCGCGTGTTATCTCTCTGATATCCCGAGCCGATAATCCCGGCGCAGCTTTGTGCCTGACACCCCTCGGGACGCGGCTGGAGCAGCCCCTCCGTCCCGCTGGGATTTTTCCTCTCTCCTGCCGCCCTTCCAGCCCATAAATATTTGTGGAAGAGCCTCTCTCCCCCAGCCCCGCCGCCCTTCCCGTTCCTCCAGTGTCACAGGCGACTTTTTTTTTCCCGAACTTTTTAATTCCGTTCATTAATCATTTAGAGAAATGTGCAATTACTCGAGTCCAATTACAGAAAATGTGCAACTACTTGAGTCCCATTATGAGCCCCTAGAAAATGCCAAGAACTTGATTAGAGCAAAACCACCGCCAGTCCCACAGACTTTCAAAGCAAACACTGCGAGTTCTCCTGGCAGGGGAAGAGAAATCCCAATTTATTTACGCACAAATGTGTCCAAGCCTCGCTGACAATATGGGAAATCTTTCCTATCGGCTGGAACGTGAGTTCAGCGTTCCCTAAAGGAAGAGATGTCTCTCCCTTAATTAAAGCAAGGCCTGAACTCGCCGTAACCCCCTGATTTCATGGTGGGGATCTGCTCGGATTTTTCCGGAGGGTTTGTAATTACCCCACGGGCTGGCCCGGCGCTGCTCCCCTTCCAGCGGTGTCTGGATCGGCGGGAGCCGCTCCTCGCAGACCCCGCCGGGCCTGGGGAGCGCGGCTGCTCCTGCCCCGGGAGCCTCGGCAGCGCGTTGGCCTCAATCCCTGATCCACCTTCGCTCCCGGGGTGTCCCACGCGGGTCAGGAGCGGCTGGGCACGGGACACGCGGGGATGGTGGCCATGAGGGGCTGGTGACAACATGAGGGGCTGGTGGCCACACATGGGGCTGGTGGCCACACGAGGAGCTGGTGGCCACACGAGGGGCTGGTGGCCACACGAGGGGCTGGTGGCCACACATGGGGCTGGTGGCCACACGAGGGGCTGGTGGCCACATGCAGGGCTGGTG